>PVKU01008732.1:0-70251 GCA_004027475.1 Anoura caudifer | reverse complement strand
CCACCACCACCACCACCTCCACCTCCACTACCACCTCCTTGACCATCTCTAGCACTGCCGTCACCATCACCTACTTTATTGAGTATGTACAATTTTTTCCTCTCTATATTACGTCTTTTAATCCTCCTTATTCTGTAAGGTAGGTTATATTTTCACTCACACTTATCAGATGAGGAGACCAGCTCAGGGAAGTCATGCAAATTGTTGAAGATCATAGTGCAAGTAAGTTTTAGAGATGGGACTTGAACTCAGGTTACCTGACTCCAAACTGTTATGTTATTCTGCTGGCCCATTACTTTTGCACGGTCATGTCACGGCCTCCAGCGATACATTATTGGTTAGAAGGTTTCACAATAATGAACCACAATGCTCCAAATGGCAACCGTCTTGGTGGCACCTTTGTAGATGCTGACTGTGTTTGAAGTGGATGACCCAAATGGGACAGGTCTTATGAGGAGGAGGTGGATCATAGTAAATGCAGAAAATACTTATTTTAAAAAGCAAATACTAATATTTATCGAGATCTCATTTTGTGCCAAACAATGTTCTAAGGCTTTTACCTATCTTAACTTACTTAGTTCTTATAAACACTCTATGAGTTTAGTACAATTATAGTCTTCACTTTACGTATGAGGAGACTGAGTTTAAATAACTTGCCAAGACCACACACCTAGAAGATACACAGCAGCAAAGATATGCTATACAGCCCACTACACTCCTAAGCACGTGCCACACTGCATCTGTATGTGTATACTGATGTAATCATTTATTTTTTAATGTTAATGTCCAGCACCAGAATCCCTCTCAAGGATATAACTGTCTTTCTTATAAAAGTACCTTCATAAACTATTTGGGAATAAGGACATTATCAGGAGTTCTAGCAACAGATGGATAGTTAAGTTTCTCTGCCTGAGAAACTGAGAGAAATCTGTTTGTTTGTTTTTCCTCTAGTAAAAGAGAAGAAGGAGGGAGGTGCAGAGAGCTGCGAGACTGGAGAAGTAAGCAGACAGAGCATGGAATAGCAGGTGATGGAGTACAGGGAGGCCAAGGGACATTTGGGAACAAGTCACACCTTCGTGCTGAAGTGATGTGTGTGTTATACATAAAACTTTCCTTCCAAAATGACAGTAAGTACTGCTATGCTCACAAACATGGTGTGAATATATTATTGTTTTATCATTGTTATTATGGGTAGACATTGAAGAAGGGCCTGAATTTTACATCTGACTCGGTGCCGTGTGAAACGGAACCAGCAAGTTTCAGTAGTGCCCTGGAGCCGTGTATGTACAAGCGAGGACCGCCCCAGGATCACAGAAGCTCGGGGCAGGGTTTTAGACATTCGCAGGGTCTGGAACTGGGGACTCCAGCCAGTCCTTTCTAGATTTCTTTAGAAACAGAGGCCCCAGCCGACATCTGAGTTACCTAATTTTTCAGGGTTAAACTTTCTGACAGTCCTATAATCTCTCACTCTGACCGTTTTCTTTTGAAAATAAACAGTGTTCGGGGATGGTATGGAATTTCCTCGGGTCTATAACAGTAAGAGGAGGAGGTAGGACTCAGAGCCTGGTTGATTGGATTTCAAGGCCCATGAATTACTCACTACCTCACCTGTCTTGGTTTTGCTTCTCTGTCAACCCTCTTAGGGAGGCCCAAATACACTTGGTGGTGGAGATTCTGAATCTCTAGTTCTTGGGATGGCCTAGGTCTTAGTCCACAGGCCAGAGCCTCCCACTAAGTCAGCAACCAGGGTGCAATTCCTCATTTGGTCCTCAGCAGGACCAGTGAGTCTAGACCAGCCCATGTGGGGGTGAGCCAGTGACTAACTTAAGGTAGCAATGGGTTACTTTCAAGATTTTAAAGTAAGTTTCCTAGTCTTAAAAACCTGCACGTCACATTTGTCCAGTTTGAAACATGTACATTTTAATAAGATCTGCTCAGCCTTGTAAAAGAGTCCTCATAACTTTAAAGTATTTTTAAAATGAAAAAATGAATATACCTGTATGTTCCTTGTAGAACATTTGAAAAATGCCAAAAAGAGTAACAAACAAACAAACAAACAAACAAAAAAAGCCCCGTTTCTAGGAATTTTAGCATATCATTATCACTAAAACTATAGCTTTGATACTTTGGTTCATAAACAGCACCCGTTGATGTTTGGCTTTGCAGCACTTTGTATCCTTGGTAAAGACCCAGCATCTTTCCATGTGTTAGCTGATGGCTTGTCTCTTCCTTTGTAAGTTGCCTTTTCAGCCCTTCGCCTGCTGTTTTGGATCTGATTTATATTTAGATATAAAGTAGAGGTCTCTTACAGCCATGAAAGGAGGAGATTATCCGAATGTCTTTGTGTCTCGCCTGCACAGTAGCTGTTCTCTCTTTGCCTCCCCCACCTGCAACGATGGGGAGGAAGGGACAGCAATCATGGCAGAGAGCAGTGCTTCTCAAATTGGGTTTTCTGAAAAACGTAATTCCAGAAGAAGTTACGGGATGTTAACGTCTGAGAAAAGAGCTCAGAAAAGTTGGAAAGTGCTGCATTAAGTAAAACGCATAGTTGTCCTGCATTGTGCTAAACTATAGGTTTTTCTATAGCCTTTTGGCGTTGATGGAGATTAAGAGTCCTCTCAGGAGTGGGAGTGGAAGAGAGGGAGCATTTCCCAAGCACCCAGACGCTATGCTCTTTGGACAACCCTGGTGTGAAAGAAGGAAGGTAGGTCAGGGTCTCCAGAGTCCTGTTCTTTTCTCAGTTTGCCATTGATGTGTTTTATGGCCTTGGACAAACCCGACATTTAACCATTGGTAACGTAAACAAGGATATGTCTGAGATGGGCTTGAAGGATGCATGGGATCTTGACAGGAGTTGCAAAGACATTCTAGGTGAAGACAGTTGAATGAGCAAAGTACCAGGCACTGTCCTGTCCAGTGACAGGAAACCAAACCATTCTGGCCCCCACTTCGTAACAAGCTCTGCTCTCTGAGGAGAAAAGACAGCAGGCGTGTTTACTTCTGAGAGGTAGACTTTCACCAAGTTCTTATTACTTCTGTTTCCATGCCCAGAAATCCACCTGTCTTTTCCTAAGTGTTCCTGCCCACATAGGTAGACCACATCATAAAAATTTGAATTTGAAATAAGAAACCTCACTATTTCAGTCTCTTTGACAGCCAGACTTTGGGCTTATGGAGAAATTACAAATGAATGTCTTTAAAATCCAGTGAAGGATTTTTATGATCCGTTACTTGAATAGCAGGTCTAGAATTTTCATTCACGGCTTATTTTTACTAACTGTAGAATATATCCAGGCAAACTTCTTAGAAAGGTATTTATTTTATTATGAAAAAAAGAACATAAACCAGAATGTTATTTAGACTGTTAATTATGAAATAAGTTTCTCAAGTAAAAAAAAATCTTGACTTTACAGAGGATCTGCACGTCAATTCCCTCCAGTTTCATCTCGTTGGTGCCTGGCACTGCGGGGGCGGGGCGCAGACATGGGTAACGCGGGCACTGTGCAATCAAGGAGCCCACGGTCTGTGGGGAGACACCTAGAGCCCAGCTAAAGATAACAACAGTGTCCTCAAAGCTATGTTAGTGTCCGTGAAATGAAACCTGGGGATCCCCAAAGAAGAAGGTGACTGCCTCGTAGGGGGGAGGCAGACGACTTCACGGAGATGATGTGTAACCTGCCTTATAAAGCTGAGAAAGGCTTTGTCTCTGAAGGGAAGGGCAGAGGGCATTATTTACTCCAAGGAGCCTTCCCCGACCTCCGTAACTGAATCAATTTCTCCTACTGTTATGCTCATAAACAATATCCTCCCCCAACTCAGGGTCAGACGTCTAACCTCTGACTTTTCCATTTCTTTGTAACATTTTGTAGTTAGTCTCTGTCAAGTTAATCTAGTTAATGTTAGACTACATGCCTATGGGAATGGAGACTATGTTTTTCCTTCTTTCTTTTTTTTCACTACCCGGAGCATAGGTCATAGAAGGAGCTCAGTAAGTGCTTGTTGAATGAATGAACAGCATGAGTAAAGACAGAAGCAGGGGGTTAGGGCATTTGGGGAGAATGGAGAGTTGCTCATTTAACATGGCTGGAGTAGGGTGCAGAGTTGGGCAGGAGACTAGAAAAAAACTTGAGCAAAAATTTATTAGCTGTTAGCCAGAGCAACCAGATAAAAGTGAGAGTCAACCAGCATTTCTCAGTAGCCGGTTCACCTCTCCCTTCTCTCACCCCGCCTCCCCAGGTAATCTGCTGCTTTGCACGCGGTGGTTAAAAGTCATTCTTTACCCTAAAGCCAGGTGAGAACTCTCTGTTCTTTTTTTTTTTTTTTTTTCTTCTTAACTTCTTTTGATTCAGAGACATCTCATTCTGTAAACTCACTCAAAGTGAAGAGGAACTTTCAGGTAACAAAATTCTTCTCAACCTTCAAAGTGAAGTTCATGTACCGCCCCGTGGAATCCTTGAACCTCAGACCTCGAAGGGAGGTGAGCTGGAGCAACTGAGGCTCAGGTTGAGGGAGTGACTGGTTGGAGGTCACACAACGAGGAAAACTAGGACTGGAATCCAGATGGGTCTGGCCCTATCTCCTGCCACCCTTCTCTACTCGTCCGAAACCACTTGTCTTTCATTTGGCAAACTTCTGCACTTCCAGACTTCCTGCCCCAGAAGAGTTTCCTGTTTCACCTCCGAAGCCAGCAGCAGCCCTTAGGCCCCTGCCAAACATCTGGCACTTGACAGGGATGTTCCCTGCTTCCCCCTCTCTGCAGGGTGCTGAAGGGAGCGGGTCAGGAATCATGCCTTGATTCTGGCCAGCCAAGCAGAGTGTAAATAAACAGGAGCAGGAGAGCACATGTGTGGCTGGGTAGCGGGCGTTCCGCATTTCTCTTCGCGGCTGTCCGCCGGAGAGCCTGGCCGCTCATCTCCGTAGGTGCCCCGGAGCTGCCTCTCTCCGTGGTAGGGGGTCCTTGAGACTGCTGCTCTCTGTACCCCCAGCTTCGACCCTTCATCGACCTTCTTCTAACTCTCCGAAGTGCTTGCGTGTCCCATGACATGCCATGTTCCCGCCATATGCCGCATTTTTATTCTTGCTATGTCCTTGGCTGGGAACGCTTTCTCCTGATCTGTGGACCTTTAGGAAAGCTACATTCAGGAGAAACTTCCTCTGTGAAGCATCCTTGATTCCTTCCAACTTAAGGGTCTCTTCACCTGTTCTCATTCTGCATGTTCAGTCACTCTATACTTGTATTGTAGCATTTACCTTGTTAGGTTGTACTCGTCCATCTTCCCCATCGAGACCGCAATAGCTAGTTCCTGTGGGCCTCAGAGGGCCACTCCTGCGCTGCATGTCTCATGCACCTGAGGTATTGGCAGGGGACACTGTGGACCAGGTAAGGCAGTTTGTTGAGCCAAGTCGCAGTTTGTGAAGGATTCAGTCTGGCTGGTTAAAAGGTGCACCAAACCTGGTAGGGAAGAATTCCAGAATATTGCCATGGCAATCGCAATAGCATTTGCCATAATGGGGTTCCTCGGCTTTTTTGTGAAATTGATCCCTATTCCTGTTAATAACATTATTGTTGGTGGCTGAATACCTTTCTAGATGCAGGTGTTTTGTCTTGGTCATTGGTGAACAAGTGAGGATTTGAGAAGCTCATTGAGTAAAACATTGCCTACATATTTTGTATTCTTCTTCCATTTTTTTCTTCCAAGATGTTTTTTATTTCTAAATTAAAATAATTTCAAAAAGGATATAATAGCTAACATGAATAACTATGGTTTATGAGGCACTGACAGTGGGTTAGCAAATGTCACGCATGTTGCCACAGTTAACCTTTGGGATTTGGTGTTCTAATGGGTTGCACTCAAGGCAAAGCCTGGTACAGGGGATTCCGAGAGAGAGTAGTGAGGCCACAGAGAGCGGGAGACAGGGAAGGAGGAAAAGGCAAACTGAGCCTGTGTTTTGGGGCCACCACTGTAGGCCGCGGGGGCTCCATCCAGTCTTGGGTAAGAGTGGGAGGCTGCAGCCCCGACGTACCAGCTGCCACGCCTCCCTGATTAGGAGCTGTGTGGGAAGTGCTCCTGCGTGTCAGGGTGAGGGTTCCCTGCGCAGGTGACGTAGATTGTGGCCACGCTGGAGAAAGCACGAAGCAGAATGCCGGAAACAGGCGATGCTCACTTGCGGGGGGGGGGAGTTGACAGCGTAAGTTGGTGCTGCGCTCGTATGGAAACAACCGTCACGGTTAAAGTCAGGGCTGAGTCAACAGGATGCGATGAAGGTACCAGAGGAATTGGCTGTAGCCCCGTGTCGCAGGTGAGGGAACCAATGCCTCTTACTCTAAAACGTGAGCTCTCAGTAGTGTATTAAACTTTGAGTGCCCTGAGGGTGTGGGTCATGCCCCTTTGGTTTCTGTAGCTTCAGTACACCTCTGGGCCTTAGTAGATAATAGCTGAATAAATAAATGCACTGTCAGAGTTGTAATTTTGGGATCTGTAAGGCTGGTTCTTGCATTAAACATTCGTCAGACTTATGTTAAGCTGCTCAAGGAGCTTACAGCCAATCAGGGAAGGCAGACAGTACGCAAGTGGTTAAAAAAGCACCTGATGAGTGTTTTTAAAATAACATTATCTGTTCTGGGGCTCACTCACTTACTTTATGGGTTGGGAAGGCCTTTGGAGGAAGTAAGTTTAAGCTAATACCCAAGGAATAAACATGTGACGGAGGAGGTGGGAAGGAGGAGAAAAAGCGTGTTGGGAGACTGGAGACATAGAGGAAGCGTTGGAGACTTAAGAGAAGACAGTACAGTTGTGTTATGTGGGACTGAGGAGGGGCTGGGTGCAGTAATCTAGGCTGGAGTTGATGGGGCCAGTTTGCAGAGAACTCCTTTGTAAAGTAAACTGGGAAAAAAAAAATCCCCATTCTGGCTGTGGTAAGAAAAAGGGATCGGAGGAAAGCAAGATTGGAAATGGGAAGACCAGGTAAGGGAGCTGTTGCTGATTTTTAGTGGAAAGGTGGTAGTGATTTAGTTTGGTGGCATGGGGATGGTGGGATTGGAGATGTGAATGGGCTCTACAGACATGCATGAACTTGGTGACTGACTGGCAGAAGTGACGATAAGGTGACATCAAGGCTGATTCCCAGGATGCTAGCTTGAGCAGCGAGGTGCCTGGTGGATGTTAGTGTTACTTCCTGACCTAGGGAGCATAGGAGGGCAAGGTTGGGGAGTGGGAGCTGATAAGATATTTCTTAGTAGTGCCAAACTTGAGAAGCCTGTGCTGTATGTACCCCTGGTGGGTCAATGGCCAGTGCACAGGCCTGAGGGTCAAGGGTGAGATTAGGGTGAAGCAAGAATGGCACACAAGGAGCACCATTTAAGGAGACACTTATTCTCAGTGTTTTGCCAGTGCAGGGTCAGCACTTGAGAATGACTGTCTCCTTAAAGTCTGGACTGTGGGCACCTTGCTTGCCTCTCTCTAGTCCTGGCCCTGTCTGAACCCCAGGAGAGAGGTCTGGCCTGGAGCTACAAGTCTGGATGATGTCAGCCTACAGGTGATGCACTGGACACTTACCATTGTTTAGCTTCCCAGCATTGGTTTCTGCTTCCTAACAGCACTTGATTTCATCTTGGGAACAAAAGCCTTGGATGTGCTTGCCTCCAACAATAGGAGCCCGAGAAGGCCCTGGAGGAACCCACCCGGAATATCAGCGCTTGACTCTGAAGTCCGTTGTCGTTGGTGTAAGTCCTGATCTGAGGGCTCCAGCTGCACAGGGGAGTCCTGCGCAAAGAAGAAAGAGAGTAACTGGGCCGTTTAACTTTGCCGGGTTACCTCTCTGTCGTCAGTGCCCCGACTGCCCCTTTCCAAGGCTGGTCGGCGGGCACGTCACTCTTCTCTAGAGTGTGTTGTGTGACGATCTGAGATCTTTACTGGATGCGGCAACTTCTGTTGGCATCGGGGGGACCCTGACGCGATTTTGGGTTTGCAGTTAGGGTGGGTTGAGGAAGCAGGAACCGACTGTGGGAAAGGGACAGGTGGAGTCTGACAGGAAGATGCGCAGCTCTGGTAGCAGAACAGAGACAGCGAAAGAAACCGGGGCCTTGCGACGCCGTTAGAGATGGCCCAGTCCAGTCTCAGCTGAGATGGACCATGTTCATAAGTTAAAGGCTGTGCTCCAAGGGACCGATTCCTCAACCGAGGGGAAAAGCAAAAGGAGCCATGCAGAACGACGAGCTTCTTTTTAAAGAAGTGACCGGAAAATGGTGCTTCCCTCCTTCGTTTACATTCTGCTGCAGGACCACTCGTAGATGTAGGAGGGGCTGGGAAACGTGGTCTCTAGGGTGTGCGTGCAGTTGGTGGGTACAGCCTTCTGGTAACTGGGAGACAGTGAGTTCTGTTACTAAAGACGGGGATGGGAGAATAGGTATTGGGAGTATTAATCAGTTTTGCCAAAGCAGTGAATCCCCCCAGCCCCCCTGCCAAGCCCATTTAAGTTGGGATCCCCGCTCTTTGCAATAAAAGTGTGACTTGGAAGGGATGGGATCGATCTTCGAGCCTTTGCGCTCCCCGCCGTACTGCCTCTCTAGGGCCTTGAAGGGACGGTGCAGTGCTGCGCTTGTCTGAATGCAACTGAGTTTCATTTGTTAAGGGAGGAAGAGGGATGGAAATAGCCTGAGATTGTACTTGCTCTGTGCCAGCTTCAGTTCTGGGTTATTTACATAATTATGTCTTTCAATGCTTTCATTTTCTTTATCTCCAGGTTGCAGTGAGAAAAATTAGTTCAGAGAGGTTTATACACTGTCTTTTTTATTTGAAAGCTCCTGTTCTCTCCACCCCACCCCCACCGTGTCCTGTGGTATCGAGGTGCATGATGGTGTAAGAATTAACAGGGACAAGAAGGGTCAGGAATCGTTCGTCGTGGGGAGGTAATGGGTGTGAGTACAGGGGACAAGAGAGCTAGGTGCCACATGTGTGCATGTGTGTGTGTGTGTGCTCATCTACAGAGATGGGCAGGCAGTCAGGAGGGAGGTATGTACTGGAAGGGCTTGTGAGAGACCAGCCCAAACAATTGTCACTTTCCCCAAATCCCCTCCTTGTCACCCACACTCCCGATCCCTCCTTGACAAGGTGCTTGCGTATTGACTGGGTGTTCATTTGAATGGGGCCTTCTGGAGACCCAGAACCTTCCTTGCTCTGCCAAACTTGGGAAGGCTAGTTGAAAATGGCTGCATCACCCAGGAGTCTGGAATTCAATGTAGGAAGTCACTTGAGGCCCATCCTGGCTGCGAGGGAGGCCTGGGAGGCTGCTGCTTAGCAGAGGAAGTGGGAGCTGGAAGCACAGGGAAGCCAGTGGGGGTAGGAGAAGGGTGGGGAGGCATTTCTCAGCAAACTGGATTTCCAGGAAGGAAAGCCAACCCTCCACCCCGCAGGCTAAATTAAAGCTGCCTCAGGGCTTCTCATTCCTGAGAAGGCTCTCAGAAAAATTCTATTGTCTGCCCTTCAGGAATGAGAGGAAACTTGTTCCTTAGGGGGCACAATAAGGACACAGCAGCCAAGGACACAAGGAGGAAGCAGGAGTCCTTGAGTTCTCCGAGAACCTGCTCTAGACTGCCTCTTGGCGAGCGCTCAGTGGCTGAACGCCTGAACCCGGTGGAGCAGCCCTGGCCCCGGGAACAGCGGTGAAGCGCAGGGGTTGCCCTTGGGCTCACTCTGCCCAGCCCAGAGTCTTGGCGACTGTCAGTGTCACAGCTCCACTATCACCGGAAGTGCGCAGCCCCCCTCCCGCCACACCCCAGCGATGGAACTGCTCACTGTTCCCAGATGAGCATCGCACACTTTCCTCATCCCAAGTTCACTCTAGTGTCCGGCCTTTCCCACCTACATCTACTCATCCTTCAGGGCCTGATGGAATGTCATCTCTTTCGGGAAGCCTTCCTTGATTGCCCAGGCAATCATTTATACCTACTTTCTACTAGCCTGTGTTAGTCCTACCTGTATATCTTCACACCTAGCATATTGTCTTAACATTTTTGTAGGTACCTGATAAATTATGCTGGTAAATGATTAGCCCTGGCTTACTTTAATGCTGTTACTATGAATAAACATTAAATTATTAAATAAGATTGCACCTGTATGTGCTCATGGACAAAATTCACAAGATCTTTAGTTGAACATTGTGTTTTAATTTTTCCGTTCAGGGTGTGTGGTGACTGTACCTATATCCAAACCTGCATTCAAGTGACTTGTGATATGCTAGATGGGTGACATGTCACTTATTTCTGATTGTGTCCTCTTCAAGAAGTCATCTTCCCTTATGCTTTCCAGCTCAGCTTTTGCTGAGCCTTCTTCTTGCTGGAAAAATGCTATGGTTCTAGGCCTGAAATATTCAAAATGTGGCCTCCTCGGAACATTTTCATTTTAAAAGGGTCACAGCTGGAACCCAGAGGACTTAGTGTAGGATTTCACTGGGAGATGAAATAGGGTTCCAAAGGCAAAGGTTCACAGAACTTTCTAGAGAGTGACAAAGTATGAGTGTCATCATTCAAATTTGTATGACTGTACCTACCCCTTATTCAAACTTAACCGGAAAGGAAGGAAGGAGGGAAGGAAGGAAGGAAGGAAGGAAGGAAGGAGAGAGAGGAAGGAAGGAAGGAGAGAGAGGAAGGAAGGAAGGAAGGAAGGAAGGAAGGGAGGGAGGGAAGGAAGGGAGGGAAGGAAGGAAGGAAGGAAAGAAAGAAAGAAAGAAAGAAAGAAAGAAAGAAAGAAAGAAAGAAAGAAAGAAAGAAAGAAAGAAAGAAAGAAAGAAAGAAAAGGAAAGAGAGAGAGAAAGAGAAAGAGAGAGAGAAAGAAGGAAAGAAAGAGAGAGAGAGAAGGAAAGAAAAAGAAAGAAGGAAAGAAGGAAAGAAAGAAAGAAAGAGAAAGAAAAGAAAAAGAAAGAAAGAACTCATGTAGAAGACTTAAATGCACATTGCCAAGTCAAAGACAGAAACGCGAAAAAGCTATATACGCCAAATGGTTCCAACTATACGACATTCTGGAAAAGGTAAAACTGGAGACAGTGAAGAGATCGGTGTTTGCCAGGGCAGCGAGGTTTGGGGGAGGAATGAATAGAACATAGAGGATTTTCAGGGCAGTAAAACTATTCTGCGTCACACAGTAATGACCAGTACATAACGTGCGTCTGTCCAAACCCGCAGAGCGCACTGCGCGGAGAGTAAGTGAACCCTAATATGGACCATGCACTTTCGTTAGTGATACTGTCAGTGCTGGGACATCAGTTGCAACGATAGCACCACGTAGTGCAAGACGTCCGTAATAGAGGGGATTGTGTGGGGAGGGGGGCGGTATATGGGAACTCACTGTGCATCCTGCTTAATCTTTCTATAAATCTCAAGCTGCTCAAAAAAGTAAGCCTATAAATTAAGAAAAAAACCCTTAACCACAGATCTCCTTAAATCGCAGCTAATGTTTATATAGTGCTCACCTCGTCTGTTACCGTCCCACGTACTTTGTGTAGATTAACTCTGTGTTAAACTTCTCACACTGGGAGCCTGGGAGCTAAGTGCCATTGTTACTCTCATTTTACGGACGATGAAAGCGGGCGCAGAGAGATCAGGGCAACTTGCCCGGGTTCAGACAGCTGGCGAGCGGCAGAGCCCACTTTGTCCCCGGTCTGTCTGGTTCCGGAGTTTGAACCAGGCCGCACTATGCATTTCTGTCCCACACTCTGCCATGGACTGGATGTCTGCGCTCTGTTCCATTCAGCTGTCTCTCCTCCAGGTGGCCTATCAGACTTGCCACAGCTCGGGGTAGGTGACCCTCTTCTGTGTTCTGGCAACACCCTGGCCTCAACTCAGCTCTGCAGACACACAGCATTCAGCACGTGTCTGTTGTGTGCATATTAACTAAGGGCCAAAGAAGAGTTTGGCACATGTTTGTTGGACCTCAGACTCCTGTCTTTTAACTCACTTTTCACATATCCTCAAAGCTTCTTATGAGTCATCCTCCTTTCCGGGACGCAGTTTAACCTAATCCAGGAGAGGAGAACTCACTTGGAGAGACAAAGATTTCACTTATTTGCTGCTTGTTTGCTCTCCTGAAGCTCATTCCCTTGTCGGTGAAGGTAAAGAGAAGGAGTGGGGCAGTTCAGTGCCCTGCTCGGTGGACAGCTCTCACCTCCCCACTTCACAGGGATTCTTTGGAGATGTGAGTGGATGCGCCTGAATGCCCCTCCCTGACAAGTGGCTCCTGGAACTCCGTGCTCAGGTCTTACTGAGGACTGCAGGTTGTAAAGCTTGGAGCCAAAGATGGTCTGAACACTGTGTTCAGCCTAAAAATCTGGAACTCGGTGTAACGGTCAGCTCTCCCCACCCCCACCCGGGTCTGGGTCAGCTGTGGCTCACCTGTCACTTCCCGGTCTCTCCAGCCCAGGTGCGGTTCACTCCTTTTGTGTCCCTAGTTTCCTGCTCCCTTTGCCCTAAGCCAACTCAGCCTTGTGTCCAGTTCTGGCTGAAATACCAATTTTTTCAAAGGTACTCTTCAGCTCTCTGCTATATGTCCTCATTAGGTTTTGAGCTTTACCTAGCATAATACCCATTGTACTTAATTGTAATCAAGAAAATCATGGTTTTACTTTCCAGTTAGTTGTAAACTGCATGAGGGGAGAGAACGGCTCTATCTCATTTTCCGTGTATCCCTTACTGCAGTGTTGAGAACAGATAAAGTGCTCATTAAGTACTGGTTGGATAAATGAATGAACTTGAAAGCACCCGTGTAAAACGGGTAAGCGAAGGCATGGGCCTCAGATACAAGGTCATGGGTTAGAAAGCTCCATCAGGAAGGCAGCTAACTATTCAGTACATTAGTTGTATTCTGTGCCCCAGTACCATGTGTTGAATACGTGAGAGAACACTGATTTGACTGTGCCTGGAGGTTGGGTTCCCGCCCTCCACCCCAACCACAGAGAAAAATTAAGTCTTCAGTGGAGAAAAGCATCTTTTCCCCCAAGAATCAGAATGCCCTGGGTTAATACATTTTGGGGGAGCTTTGGATTAGAGATTAAAAAAAGAGAGAGTTTCTCCCCTCCAACCACTTCCTTGAGGATGCACTGAATCACAGTGAATGGCCGATTGAACTGCCAACAGGCCCCTCAGAAAGCGAGTGGTCAGAGACTCATATTACGTAGGATTAATATTAGGCATCTCTTTCTCAGCCCAGTGAAAGGCCTCAAGTGTCCTTGGAATTTCGGCGACCTTTCCCCGTCAATGATGACATTGTTCTCCCAGCTCCGTGGCTTAATTCATAGGAAGTGCAGCACACTCCTCCTCACTGCTGCCCACCACATCTGCGATGGGGGTCCCAGCACTGGGAGCCCCGAGCTCCAGGCACTGCAGTGTTACATTTCCCTTGCACAAAACCTCCCAGGCTTCGGGCCTCCTGATTGTTGTTTTCTGAATCTCTCTGCCATCTTCTCAATGGTCCCGGCTGAGAATTAGGAGCCCACGGCACAAGTTCTAGGAGCCCAGCAGGTCTGAAACCGCTCATCAGCAGAGCCCCTCTGACCTAACAGGACAAAGCTGCTGGTCAGAAAACCACCTTGAACTGAGACAACAGAGTAGCACCTGCAGCCCAGCATACCGCTTTGATTTAGGCCAGGCACGATGGAGCTCATGGGTTGTTCACCTCTTTGCTTCTGAGTCCTCTTTACCACCTGAAGAATTTGCTGTTTCACTGCCTTCATTTTACAGAAGAGGGGAGTGCGGCTCAGGGCACACAGCAAACTGAATAGATTGTGGGAATTCAAACGTACACCTGCCTGACTTCAAACACAGTTGGGTGGTGGTGGTGGTGGTATCTGCTGAATACCACTGTTTTTCACAGTGTATTTGGGTTTCAGATTGTCTTCCTTCTATATTTCTTACTGTACCCTTATGATATAGAAATTGAAGCTAAGGCAGAGTTTGCTAATTCTGTTCTTTTGCAATACGACGAACGTGGACAAACTTCTCCAGTGGTTGGGCAGCTTAGGTAGAGACGATGAGTGACTCGGTGGAGCAGAATGCGGGCCTGTGGGTTGGCGAGAGGATGGACAAGGCTGGGCAGGAAGGGAGGTCTGGGAAAGTAGGGGTGGGTCTTATCTGAGGTGACCTCTCACGCCTGGAATCCGATTGACGCTCAGAACATGCCTTCTACGTGTGTGTGCGAATGCTAGCGGAGGATTCATGGATGGGCAAGTCAAGTTTGTGGACAGCCCAGTGGGGCCTTAGAGTGGCCATTGTGGAGGTGAACTGGTAGGAGTTGGGGGTCCTAGAGGGGAATAGTGGGCTTTAAGAGTCTCAGGGAGGGAGCCGTTCGGAGTGATGACAAAGGCCACCCAGGGCTCCTGCTGAGTGGCTGCAGAAGCCTATGGCAGTGGCCACTGAAGAGCAAGAGGCCCATGTGGCCAGAGCCTGGGGTGACTCCTTGCACTCAGCTGTTGGTTTTCTACGCGATTCTGGGTGGTCATGATGCATAGGGGTTGAATATGAATGCAGGTCTCCAAGCACTTCAAAGAGTTGAGTGTTAGGTTTCTCCAAAGCTCTACTGCCAAGGGGAGGAAAATGTAAACATCTCTTCGTCACAGTCCACTTTGCCCTTTGTGACGAGCGTGTCACCTGCAGCGTGTAACCAGGAAGCTCAGATACGGGCTGCGGTCCCTCCCGCTGTGGCTTTCTATGAATCTGGTTGCTAGAACGTAAAGACTGGAGCTGATCTATGAGTATGTGTTCTTTTTCGCCCAGGCACTGCCTTTACCTAATCAGCCCTGGCTTCCTGCAGCAGAGGTCTGGGCTGTAGTAGAGCTGTTCTTATTTTATTTTTTATTAAGTTCATGAACTTTAGAGGAAGGAACTTGGAAAAAAAGCTCTCATTACCTCAGGAATGAAGGCTCAGGCTCCTTTTAATGCCAGAATTGGTGCGGCCTTGCTTGTTGTAGCCACAAATAATCCGGGTGGAAAATTGCAGCCGAGTGGCAGAGAACAAGCAGGATAGCCTCTGGCCGCGAGGTGGGTAGGGTGGGGGGCAAAGGTCGGCGAAGGGTCAGCCTAAAACGGAAAGATCCTGAGTCAAGACTTGCAGACTTCAATTGTGGTTCGTCATTCGCACTGATGGACCCTGTGAGAACAGAATCTACTGTAGACCCTTCCAGAAGTCAGGCTAATGGTGGGAGCAAGGGTTCTGAATTCAGATAGATTTGGTGTCCAATTCTAACTTAGCTACTTACGGTAAGCTGGGTGACCTATGCGTTTCCCAAATCTCTTGGGTTTTGGTTTCTAAATCTGTGCGATGTGGAAAGTATCTACTTTGCAGGATTGTTGAGGGGATTAGATAAGACCCTGTAGGGAAAGTGCCAGGCAGTCGGCCAGCACAGACAACTGTGGTGCAAGGTTGCTGATTTCACAAGTCACACTGTCTAATGAAATCGCGGTGATCCATGCAACTTACTTGTTAACCGGCCAGGAGGCTGAAGGCTTTACCGGAGCCCCACTCCGCTGCAGAGGTTTGTGGGAGGGGCGCTGGACGTCAGGGCCCGAGGTGACTCAGAGCTTGCTAGAGTCCTCCGATGAATCTCCTGGGGTACTTGTTACATGTCATGAGTTCTTGGCTTGTCTCAGGCCCAGTGGGTAAGAAACTCCCAGGAACCTGGGCAGCTGTGCTTTTCAGAGACCATCTCTCTCATCTGAGAATTTGGGGAAGCACCCTCAATCTTACCTGTACCGCTGATCGATTGGCAATAAAAAGCTGGTTTGTTCTCTCGAAGTGTAAAATAAAAATTCACTACAAAGACGATCTCTGAGATCCAGACTTATTGAAAAACACCCTTTCATTGACTGATATTTGGGGGGAGAGTGTATCATTACGCTTTTAGGGAAAAGATGCTTTTTCCTTCCTCCCTGCCTTTGCTGTTCCCTCTGATTAAAATTCTCTTTCCTGCTTTTTCTTCAGGAGTCAGTTCAAATATTGAGTTCGCTTCCTCCGAAAACCTTCCATGACTCCCCCCAGCTCGGTCAGGCACTTGTTCTGCTGTGTTCCCTTTGTGCCTTGCTGACACGTCCATCATAAGATGAATTGCATCAAATTACGCATTTGATTTTGTGTTTCTTCCACACTGTATTTTTTTGTGCACAAGGGTTAAGAGGGTGGGTTCTGGAACTGAGGTCCTTGATTTGAATCTCTCCCTGGGGGTTAAGAGCAAACAGAACAGGAGATCACACTGAATGGGCTGTTGGAGGACAAACAAAAGCTGTCCAGGTGGAGAAGGGAGATTTCCAGTGAACAGCAGGCGCAAACATGCGAAGGTTGTGGAAACACACGCCTTTCCCATCTCGAACCGTTTCTAATGAGAAAATCATTTTTGAGGTGATATCTTTTGACATCTTGAAAACTTTTCCAATAGAACACATTTGGTGCCTCTCCGTTAGGCTTTACTTACAAAGGCCAGGAAAAGGGCTGTCATAATCCTGAAAATAATGTTTTAAATTGTTAAGCTGAAAAGAGCATGGATTAGTCCTCAGATACCCCGTGTGCTGTATTGATTTTGCAAAGCATGATACGACTTCGTGTTTGAAAGACCTTGGCCTCAGGGCAATGTGGCATTACTTGGACAAATTAAGTTTGCATACGCTCACGACCCATCGGTCCCACTCTTGCTTTGTGGCAAATTCTACAGATTTGTTCACCCAACTTTCTTTTGCCTCCCTGTGGAACATGGTTTCCTGCACACTAGGAGGTAGGAAGGTAGAAATACATATTTTTCAGAGGCCTCATTGCTTGGGATCTGTGAACGACTTAGCGCCCTCCAAGCAAATGCGTGCATGTGATATTTGTAAGGTCGGAGTGATTGCCGTGAGGCAGAGACCTATTTTCTGCCTCAGGTGGCTCTTTTGCTGGAATGCATGCTCATGGACACTTGCGAGTTGCGGCAATTTATTTTGCAGGAGGTGTAGCCATTGTCCTAATGTACGAGTATTGAAAAGCTGGGCAATGGACACCTTCTCAAGCGTTGGTTTCACGGCGGTGGTGCTGGTCTCCGGGTCCTCCAGCCCCTGATGGACGGAGAGGCCATTGCTCCCAGGTGGGCCACTTCTTGGAAGCTCAGCCTAGATCCTGCTTCCTTCCAACCATTTAAAAGTAACAGATTCCATTAGATACCTTTTTTGGCTCAACTAACTCGAGCAGATTCTGATGACTAAAACTGATCTGGGAGATTTTCTCATGAAGGGAATGAAAATGAGGATGTTCATCACAACATTATATGTAGCAGCTGGGAGTAAAACATCACCTGTTTATCATCACTGAGGGATGGATTTAGAAAATGAGGTGGATGTACACTCAGGAATAGTATGCCTAAGTTAGAAGGGAGGAAGTAGCTGTCTGCGTGATGGTATAGGCAGATTTTAATAACAGCTTTTAATTTTAAAAATAGGAGAGAATGCATCCTATAGCATGGTGCTGCTTCAGAAAACTGAAAAATATGTCAATAAAAAAATGACTACATGATCGACCGTGACACAAACCCTCATTTAATCTAGCCCACGTTAGAATGAGTGCCTAAGTGAGGGAGGGAGAGGAAGAAAAGCAGCGAATGCAGACGAGGAATGAAGAAACAAGGGGCCTTGCCTGTAATGTCACCAATGAAATTGGGAGAATGTTTTACAAAAATCTTGGCTCCTGAGATGGGAGAAGAAAAGAGAAACTGATGGTATGTATCAGAAGAGAAAATGCTTCACAGTGCTTTTCCACCATACCTACAATGCAGCACAGATGTTTTGTGCTGTACACTAATACAGACATTGAGGAAGAAATTAATGTCCACAGGGAAGTATCCTAAGATGATGGGAAGACTACATAATGCTTCATAATGCCTGAACGCCACGGGGGTACTCATCCTGGGGAAGAACAGAAATGGGGGTAAGCAACCCTCTTGGTTTGCCTGAAACATTCCCAATTTTAGCGCTGAAAGTCCTGTACCCCAGGAAACCTCCGAGTCCTGGGCAAACCAGTACGGTTGGTAACCCTGGGGTGATATCACTGCTGCCTGCAACTATGAGTAGCTTTCCTAGACGAACATAGGACCCAAATTGACTCTATGAACCTTCCGAGGGAAGACTTCGGACCGCTGGAAATAGCAAAGCTAGAAGAAGGAAAATTTTGGCGTGATACGTGAAGGACATTCTAATAGCCGGCTGTGAATCAGTGAGCAGCCTATTTTTGACGATACTGTGGATGGCTAGCATTCCATGAGTTCCTGCTAGGTATGTAGTGTCATTAAATCTTTACTGTTGAATTTACGAGAAAACAAAGTAACTCTTTCAAGGTCAGGCAGTTAGGGGTTGAACATGGGATTGATTGTTTGACTCCAAAAACTACAGGCTTATTCACTAATATCTTTTAAGATAACCGTAAGCATTCTTACTACTCCAAGATGGTAACATTTAAGTACTAGATTGTGTGTTACAGACTTAACAAGGCTTGGAAGTCCAGAGGTGAGAGATTTCAATGAATGCTGGTCTAGTCGGGGACTAATCACGACTTGATTCTAAAAACACTTGATTCTCCTAAGAAGTCTAGCAGCAGACACGATCCTGAGAGCGTGTCTCTGGCTGGAGCTCTCAGTGACACTTGATAAGAAAAGAGCACTGAAGAGGTTTACGATGTGCTAACTGCAGTATCCCCCGCACAGACCCTCTGTCGCTGAGCCTTAAAAAACAGGTGCCCTGTCTGTGCCTAGAGGCAGGGTGGATAACCAAGATGGTTGCAGCAGGGATTAATGATAATAATAGCTACACTTTTTTTGTACATATGCTATCTGCTAAGCAGGGTGTAAAGTGGTTTACACATGTCCGGAAGCTATCACAGGGATGTGGTAGTCGCTTCATAAATATTTCATGAGCAAACAGTCTCATGCCACTTTCTCTAGTGCAGCCACACCTGGGGGGGCCTACGATTACGCCCATTAGATAGATAAGGACACTGAGGCTCACAAAAGAAATTGGGTTGCTATTGTTATGCTTTATTTTTATCTACTATTATAATAAAGTTAGTAAGTTGGGGAGTATGTGGATAAACCTGCCTTTTTACAGACCTATCGAATCAGGTCACATACAGTATTTTGTTGTATAATGGGTTAAGTCCAATTTTTGCAGTACTTTTAAAATCACTAATCATTATATTTTTTTAATTTTAGGTTTCAATTGTTCTTGCAAGTGGAAGCATTTTAAAAATTTGGCCTTTATTCTTAATCGTACTTATTTTTGATAGAGATAGTTTAAACTTGATTATATCATGTGTCATGGTTTCCTAAATCTTGTCTAATGACAACAAGGATTACTCAGGCTCTTATAACAGCAATGATTTCTAGGTCAGCCTCTTGAGATTCTGCTGCAGAATCTGTGACAGGACTGACAAGTTGTGATATAATTAGCTATTTACTACCCAATGATCTTCTCAACAGAAAGCACAAGGTACGTGCTCAGCATTTGTCCGCTGAACGGGTGAATGTATTTGTTAGGCTTATCTTATGAATCTTTCCCCCAAATTTGCACATTGTTAAATAGGAAAGGCAAAGAAGAAATGACAGTATTCTCCCACCAGACTAATTTGGATACATCCATTAATACGTAAATTTAATCAACTAGGAATTTGTCTAAATGGCATTATCTTCCCGCTAATGTTTTTCTCTTTTACCATGAACATCATACAATATTTGCCAAATGCTTGAATGTGAGAGAGAGTTTTGCAGGATTTATGATTTAAAAAACTATGTATTGAATATATTTCAATGATCACTTCTGTTTTTAAAATGCCCTTAAATTTTTCTAGTACTCAATTACAGGTAAATAAGTTTATATTTTCTTAAATTCACTTTTAGTTGCTTTTTGAAAACCTAACATTTTTATCCATCTGTTGTCTTGGGGCATTTTTCTAGTCTTTCAATATTTTAAAAATTTCTGATAGTGTTGGTAATATTTCAACTCAGAGACATACTTCACTTAAGTCGAATTAGTTGAATAGCTTCTATCTGCTGATTAAGTATTCGTTCATTCAGTGAGTGTCTGCAGTGTGTCAGGTTTGTGCAATATACGTGGGGTTTGGCAACGGGTGAGGCAGGGTTCTCACCGATGAGGCAATGATGGCAAAAATTAATAGTTGATTATATCATGATGGAGGTGATGCTTCTAAGAGACTAGAGAAGGGGCTCTTTATGTCCGCTTGGCATTAGAGGAAACTTCTGGAAGAGCAGATTCTTGGGCTGTGGCTCAATGGGCGAGTGAGACCAGGTCAGGGAGAGGCATGGGGGAAGGGCATTTTAGGCAGAGCATTTGCCGAGTGTGGGGAAAGGGGGGAACAAGGGGGCAACTGAGGAACAGAATTGGCGGGAACCTCGGCCCTTTCTCTCCAAGAGCCGATGCAGGGTCTGTTAGGCAACAAGATCATTCAGTGATCATCTGTCTGTCCTCTACACGAACCCTGGTTGCGGCCACTCAAAATACGCTGGCATGGGATGAGGAATTGTGTGGAAAGAATATTACTCCAGCCAATAAGCTGGTAGGTTCAAACTGATTCCTATGGGGCTGATGGGAGAGAATGAGAAATCCTATCAACTGAATTTCAGGAAGCCCATATTCATTTAAGTCTTATTATAAACACATGCTTTGTATAATCGCACTAGTTAGTGCCGTGTGCTCCTTAGCCCCCTCACACAGCTGTCTGGAGAGCTAGGATTTATATTTATCCACGGCTGTGATGTCTATAATCAAGATGCTTTGCTTTCGACTCCCGCAGAAGTTTCCATTTAAATAAAAATAAAATTGAAATCAAATGCTGCATTTGAAGTTACTCTGCTCTCTTCGCCGTTTACTCATCAGCCCCTCTCATTATTTAACCTCGGAAATCAGAGCCTCTGAAACAGACGAGTGTGACTACGTACATGCCATCCGTTTGTTTATTGACTCTGCTTATTCCCGAGCTCCCCTGTGAAACTGTGCCACATGGCTGTTTAATGGAGTCCAGATAAATAAGTGTTTCTCAAGGTGTGGGTTCCCAGCCATGTGCATGAGACTCACTGGAAAATTTACTAACAAGGAAACCTCTCCAGACCCCACACAGACATTGTAGCATCGGAAGGTCTGGAGTTAATGCCAAGTATCAGCATTTTAAACAATCTGTAGTGGATTCCTATGAATATCCACCTAGTAAGCGCATCTGCTCTGGGCACTGACTACGTACCAGCGCAGCGGCTGGAAGTGCAATGGGGCACAGTCCCTGCTCCCAAGCCACACTCTGGTGGCTGGCAGCCGAGCACACTCATGTCACGCCAACCGATCACCGCAGGGGTGGCGCGCACAGCTTCATGGCCGCAGCCTCAGCGCGCTGGCGTGGCGGCACGTGGTGGAGCGGAAGTTTTTGCCATTAATCAGAACATCAAAGTCCGCAAATGATTTTTAGCAAAATGCGTATTAATGTCTGACTCAAGCTTTTCCTATGTTATTTAAAAGATGTTTTTGTTGCAAGATGATTCAAACATGCAGAAAAGTGGTGAGGATATAACCCTAGTACTAAGATTAATATTAATAGCATAGTATATGGTTGCATGATATGACTTGGTATAACAAACTCTGTATACCCAGTATATAGCAGGACTTTGCCTTTCTTGTTTAACTTCCACCTATGATGCCACCAAATTATTATTATGTTTTGGTCCAAATTTCAGATCTCAAATAATTTTATTCATTGATAGTTCAAGATACATCTTTTAAGAATGTGGACATTTTCTTAGCTAACCGTAGCATTTCTTCACATCTAAAGACACTCACTTTAATGCCTTGGTATTATTCAAATTTCTCCAGTTATCTTGAGGGTATGTTATTACTGTTGGTTTGTTCAAATCAGGACCTAAATAAGATCCAAACATATTACATTTAATTGTTTTTCTTAAGTCTCCTGTAATTTAGAACAGCCTCTTCTCCCTGCTTCCTTTCCCTGATCCTTCCCTTTTTCAGGCTGTTTTCTTATTAAAGAAACCGGGTCTTATAGAAAGTCTATTACATACAATAGCCAAAATATGGAAGCTACCTAGGGGTCCATAGGTGGGTGAACAGATAAGACGCGGTACATATGGACAATGTAATGTTACACAGCAATAAAATGAAAGAATTCAGTCTTGACATTTGCAACAACATGAATGGACATAGAGTGAAATCAGTAAAACTGTCAGAGAAATACATATACTGTGTGGTTTCACTTATATGTGGAATCCAAAAAAATAAAACAGAAACAGACCCACAGAAATAGAGACCAAAGGGATGGTGGCCAGAGAAGAGGAGGTTGGGGAATGGGAAAAAGCTGAAGGCAAATATAGTAAAAAATAATGTGGTAAGTTTTCATGGTTAACAGACAGGTACTGGAATTAGTGTGATAATCACACACTGTAAGGTATAAAAATGTCTAACCACTGTATTGTACACCTGAAACTAATATAATTAAATGTAATACTGTGTACCAACTACAGCTAATTTTTTAAAAGTGTAAAAAACCCCACATCCTGAGTTTATCCATTTGCTTCCTTGTGCTGCCATTTAACTGGTTTCTCCACCCGTCCCACTCACAGTGGACTAGAAGTGAGTTCTAATGTCTTGATCCAAGTGCAAGGTTTGTTTCCCAAGGGTGTTTCATCGTTGGTGCTATGGACTTCACGCTGCGTCACTTTAGAAAGCACGCAGAGTCTGGTCGTACGGCCGTGCCCTGTTGAACAACGCTAATTTGATCAAGGGTTTCAGATGGTGACAGCCTATCTCCATTCTGAAATTTCCCTCTCAACTTTCACCCAATGATTTTATCTATGGATAATCTTTGCTTGAGTCAATTATTTCACTAGAAGTTGAAAAGTGGCAATTCTTCCAATTTTGCCTTCCTTCCATATTTATTGGCGGGGATTCTTCTGTCGTGGCCCGTCATGCTCACTAACCATGAGTATCTGGTTACTCTGAAACATATTTCGTTGAGGAAGAGCAAGATAAATGCTCCTTTCCCTTAAATTACTGATTTTTAGCTAAGACTTTGTGCCTAGTTCCCGTTAAGGGGAACACGGAGCACGTTGAGGTTATCGGTTTATTTTCCTGCTGAGTCTTATTACGAGGACCTGGGTTTTTACATGCAGCGTGTCTCAGGATGCTGTGGCCGCCCTCATTTTGGTCGTGCGTCCTTCTGTCATGGTGGCCGTGGTCTTTGTTAGCTTCCCCACCTCCTGATAGGGGAAGTCCCTAGAAGAGTGCTGCTCCAGACCTTAAGCATGGTTTATTTGTCGGAGGAATCTTTGCTCCTTTGGCAGAGGAATGGTATTTGTAAGGGACAATTCAGATGCCAGGGATGCTCACTGACATGAGGTTGTGGTTGCTTCTAGGTCCTTTTCGGGGGCAGGGCTAGAAAATGCCTATCTTTAAACAAATCATAGGTTCAAATGAATCATTTCCAATTCAAGTATACTAGTATAAAGTTTTATTTAACTTTATTAACTTTACACTTGTATATCTCTTGTTTCATACATACAACATCCTGGTTCCTGACAAAATTAGCATAAGGACTTATTTTGTATGTACATAATATATTTCTTTGTAGTCGGAAAAGGTGCTTGATAATAATTTCAATCTTAAATTTATTAAGACTGGTTTTCTCTTCTCACTCTCACTTACTTGCATTCCAATAAAGTTTCTTAAGTGGGAGTCAGAGGGGTGGAGTTCCGCGGATATAATGCTGGCTAACGTTTGTTGGGCACTTACAATGTGGTGGGGAATATTTAAATGGGCTCATGTTCACGTGATTAACATTTAATTCTTACACCAGGTCTATGAGATCAGGTACTACTATTGTGTCCATGTTAGCGTTGGGGAAACCAAGGAATCAAAGGCTTAATACGCTGAACTTTAAACTGGGGCAGTCGGGCTGCAGTGACTCTGCGTTAACCATAAAAGAAACCCTGCTTCCAGGAAGCCACGCGCTCCAGGTTAATAGTAAAAACAAGAGCCTGGGAAATCTGCTACCCAAGCTTCTCAAGTTCACATGTAGCACTTGTTTCTCCTCCCCTTTTCCCCTTCAGTGACTCAGTTTCTCATGTGTTGACTAACTCTAGCCTGTTTTGCCCCCTACGTTACACGATTGACAGTAGCCAGCATTCAACAGATATTTTCTGGTCTGCCTATGGTCATTCATTCAGCAAACCGTGACTCGGAAGCACAGTCTGACTCATGTAGTGTAAACAGGAAAGGAAGTCTATTTTGGTTGTAAGTTTTTAGAAACTAGAATATTCCTGTTGGACTATTAGCACATTTTTTTGAAACAAACATGTATTGTAGCACAAAAAAAGTATTCTTGTGCCCTCCCAATCCCTTCAGCCTCAGTAAATCTTCGAATTAAGGCGTTGTAGTGGGAAGTGCATGAAAGACTTGTGTTCTCTACAGTTTGGCTTTCACAGAGGAGAGACTGATGGAGCCCATGAGGGGTGCACTGGGGCCGGAGGATTCTGGACCCAAGCTGTAGAGGCAGAGTGCTTACTCGGGGCAGCTTCGGGTAACAGAGCCGAAGTCATAATGAGACTTTCCAAAGGGACCAGGATCCTTGCCAAGAGAGAAGAGTGGAGCAGGAAGCCATCTTGTCCAGGGGAAGACATCAAGGACAGCAAGAAGAACGCAACAGGCTAAGTCAGCAGAGGTTCCGTAGTGGCATAAAACCGGGTGGGAGCGATCCGCAAAGAGAACAGTTCTAACAAGGTGGTGGACGAAGGAAGGAGTGTGAGGAAGTCCCATTCATTTGGTGCTTAATGCGGATTTCCAGGGAGGCTGTGGCAGTTTAGGGCCTTGCTACACAAAACACGGCCTGCAGATGCCATCTCTGTCTCAGCTCAGACCTGCTGGATCAGAATCTCCTTTAAAACGAGATTGCTAGGTGGGCTAAGGACCACAGAATTTGAAGAGCTCAGACCTAAGAGACTTTGTTGATGGCAGCTGTGTGATTTAAGGAAGTCCATTTCCCTCTCCAGCCACAAGTTCCTCATTCCTAAAATGAACAGGTCATCTTTATGGCTTCATACTGCCTTTCAAGAATTGGCATTTGACTCCTGGCCTGTGGTATTGATGTTTTCTCCTCTCTTGCACTTGGGTAGAGCACAGCATGAAGGGGCTGGATGTTCTGGTGCCATGTGGCCAGGACAGGGCTCCCTGTGCTGTCTGGGGTCACAGTGCCCCAGCCTTCCTGGCCCACATGGTCCACAGGCCAAGTCGGACCACACAGAGGTACCTCTCTGCTGAGCCAGGGGAAATGCTTCCTGATTGGCTGGCCCTTCAGGGGTCAAGTGATGCAACTCAGAAGTTTGAGGAATTAGCTTCCCATGAGGCAAACCTTGACCAATGGAACAGGGAGACCGAGCAAGCAAGACAGATACATGGCTCTCTTTTTTGTCTTCTGTGGAGTGCTGAGTTGCAGCATGTGCTGGAAATCTTTCTGGAAAGTCCTGTTGACTGAAGGAATGAACATGCCCTTGCAGTGCGAGCATCTTCTGGCAGCTTATCCTGAAGACTGACCTCAGAGCAACAGATGCATCACCGCAGTTGCCTTAGCTCGCTGTCTGACTTCTACCTTTCTTCCCCACATTCGCCTCACCGGCTTGCACTTCCAACAGGAAGAACTGGCACTTAGTCCTTGCTTGCCTCGGTCTGCTTTCTAGTAGGTGAAGACAAAATTGTTCCAATCAATGTCAAAAACATCATGTTGTTTCATAGGGGAAGGTACCACTATCCCATTTTATAGAATACGGACAAATGATGTGTGGATGTGTGTGAGTTGTCCCGAGACCACACAGTTCAGAAATGTCAGAGCTGGGCCTTGATCCTAGTTCCATTGGCTGCAAGTCCATGTACTTCTTTACCTGGACAAAGAACTGAGGTTCACGGAGCCGCGCTTCACATGTCAGTTCTGCCACTCGATTCTTCTAATCACTCTGGGCGGTAGGGATTATTGACCTTAATTTACAGGTGAGGGAACCACGGCTCAGAAAGTTATTGGATTTTCCCAAGACAGCACAGCACGTAAGTACGCAGTCTGTGCTCCGCTTCCCTTCACGGCAGCGAACCAGTGATTCCCGATGCTTCTGTGCCTGCGTGGGCTCTGCCTCCGCGTCACTGCGATGCCCAAGGCCGACTGACACCTCTGAAGGTCACTGTGACAGCAGTTGTTCTGTGCAAATACCTCAGGGAAAAAGACTCAAAATAATTTTTAAACAAATCTCGCTCATGGTAATCACTCTCATTTCACCAAAATGTGTCCTATAGGGTCCTTTGCAGCAATGCCGACTCAAATGGTGTTCCCCTCCAGCCCCCATGCTTAAAAACATGAAGAGCTAGAATCCTCAAACTAAAATCGCCCAGACCCATGGGCTGGACTGTGATGTGGTGACTTTAGATCAACACCAATCCATTCCCAAAGGCTTCCCTAGTCATCCCCGTCTCTGGTCCCCTCTGTAGATGGTGCAGAATTATTCAAACAATCATGGTTTTTCTCTTCATCTCTTCTCGATGGCATATCATCTGTGGGGGGAAATATAGGGAGGAAAACCCCCATCCTAGCTGGAGTGCTTTGAAAAGCTGGGGGTTCTAAAATCTGGCCCGGGCTGGAGGAAAACACAAGAGGAACACGACCTTGAAACGGATTCAGAATTCTTCATCAGGGCAGAGCGTCAGGCCGTGATGGGTGGGTGGAATCATCCCGCACAGCCAACAGCTGCAGGATGAAGCTGAAGCCACAGCAGGTCGCAGGAGGCCAGGCTGGTAGTTTCCTCCGCTGGGGCCGCAAAACCGCCCTTTCACTTGGAGTCAAACAAACGGCTTCACGCGCCAGTTGATGGGGAACGGCGTGCTTGCCTTTCTGCTTGGGCTTTCTGCAGGCCCTGCACCAAGGCCTCGCTACCTGGGGGCTGCCCCAGCCCCGCTCGCTTTTCCTGCCTCCGGTGCTCAAATCTGAACGGTGCTGTAAGACTCATTAGCTTTCCTTCAGGACAAAATCCAAATGCTTGAGTGTCTGTCTCATAAAAAACCTTTCATTCACTGACTCCTGCCTCTCTCCAGTCTCCTGTTTATTTTTATTTTTTAATCCTCACCTGAGGATTTGCTTATTGATTTTAGAGAAAGAGGAAGGAAACGTGAGAGAGAGGGGAAGAGACAGAAACACTGATGTTAGAGGCAAACATTGCTCTGTTGAATCCCCTGTGCACCCCAGCTGGGGATTGAACCTGCAGCCTTTTGGGGTACAGAATGATCTCCAACCACATGAGTCGTGTGACCAGTCGTGTTTTCCTGCCATTTTATATTCTAGCAACACGCAACTTGTAACAGTTAGGAGAAGTTATGCAGCAACAACAAACCAAGCCTCTGACTTGCAGAAGCAATGACTTGTGTCTTGGTCAAGGCTGCGCGTTCACCGAGCGACGGCTGGGCCTCTGCTGTGTTTCTCACTCACCGGCCAAGGGTCTGAAGTCTCTACTGTGTAGCTACCAGACGCCTGTGGCTGCTGAGCACTTGGAGGGGCCTAGTCCAAGCAGAGATGTTCTGTGAGTCTAAAATACGTACTTATAACACACCTCAAAGGCTCACTACAAAAAAAGGATATAAAATAACTCATTAATATTTTTATATCAATTATATGATAAAATACTATTTTGAATATATGTGGTTAAATATTTACTATAGCATTAAAATCAATTTTATTTGTTTCTCTCATCTCAAGTTTAATATGTGATTTTACTTTTTAAGAAAATCTGGCTACAAGAAAATTTAAAATTATGTGGGTAATTGGCAGACAGAATAGCAGTCATTTCTACTCACATTTCATTGGCCGAAGCCAGTCCCAGGCCCTGCCAATTTTCGAAGAGCAGGACAGTGCCACCCTCCCATACGTTTGAACGGAGAGCGGGGGAGAGTAGGCATGGACATCCTTGAGGACGACACAGAGCTCTTCGTGACTTTCTGCACAGGACACGGATGACTTTGACAGGCTGTTCTTTCTGGCTCAGAACTGCCTGGCCGACTCCTACTTTATCATGTGAGGAGGGGCTCAGATGACCTTGTACTGGGAAGCCTACCTGGACTCCGCCTCCCCCCACCCCCCAAAGCCAACCAACACGCATTCATAGGGCAGGGTTGATCGCACTCTTCTTTCAGCCTATTTGACCTTGAGTGCATCTTATCTAGTTCTTCAATGACGCGTTTTCTTTTTGCACCTGTTGCCATGACAAAACTGGTTCTTTAGATCATGTTCCCTGTCTCACTCATTGCTGCCCCCCTAGTGCCTCGTGCATGGCCTGCCTGCTGCAGGGTAAACACCCAGTAAGTGTTTGATGACCGAATGAATGCTGGGGCGGGGTGGGAGGCGTGAAAGTAGCGTGTAAACAGCACTTTTACGTCTCTCCATGCCACGTGAGCCTCGTAGTATTCGTCAGGGGGAGACTGTACTGTGTTTATTATTTCCAGTTTACAGACAAGAAAACTGAGGCTCAGAGTAGTGCAGAGATGAGCCTAAGTTACACAGAAATAGATTGTAAAACCAGAAACAGAACACAGACCTCCTGACTCCTGACACAGTGCTCTTTCCACGCATTGCCCCTTTATTCACCAGGCTATACTTAAAATGGCGCGTTTGGATCCACTTAATGTACCTAACACAGGTGATGATTTTTTTCTATGTATTTAGCATCTCACATCCAGTGTTTCTCTCCACTTATCCATCTAACCCTGCATCTTTGTATTTCACAAATATGTGTGGAGTACCTGCTATGCACCAAGTACTGTTTTCAGGAACAAAGGTTCTTGAATCAGACTGGATCAAGTAGCTCGGCCACTTATGAGTTGTATGGTCTTGGGTGAGCTTAACCCAAATTGTTTGCCTCAGTTTCTCATCAGCAACATGGGAATTGCAATGGCCCTTTCTTCACAGGGCTGTGTTGAGGATTTTCTATTTTCTATTCCTGCTGTAATAAATAACGCAGATTTAGTACCTTAGAAGCAGCACCATTTATTATTATTTCAAAGTTCTACAGGTCAGAAGTCCGGGCACGGTGTGGCTCAGCTGGTTCTGCTCCAGGCTTCGCAAGGCGGAAATCAAGGTACCAGTAGTGACGTGTTCCTTTCTGGAGGTTCTGGAAGATGAGTCTACTTGAAGTGCCTCCAAGCTGCTGACAGAACTCAGTTCTTTGTGGTCGTAGGACGAGGTTTCCACTTCCTTTCTGACTACTGGCCAGAAGTAGCTCAGCTTCTGGGGGGCCACTTGCATTCCTTGGGTCACACCCCCAGCTACATGTCTAGTTCTTCTCCCTTCAGAACTTTACCTCCTGTCTCAGTTTTTAAAGGCCAATTAAAGGCCCAAAGGAAAGGAGTCTGGGAGGCTGTGAAGCCCCGTGTAACCCATGACTTAGTTACACTTTCTGTCTTAATTCCATCCATGGACATTCAATCGGGCTAAAGGCTCCGTGCTTCCATTCAGGGAAACGGTTTCAGGAGATCGGAGTCATGAACAAGGCAGGAACAGCGTTGTGCCAATAGCCACCGAGGGACCTAAAAATATATTGCAGCCTTTTCTTCCGGGAATAGAAAGGCGCACGGTCACAAACGTTGCTTGTGGTCATTGATTACTAACACTAGTGTCACTCATTGTAAAGCTACGAACCTCTGAAATCCCAGCTGACCGTAAAGGACCCCAGGGAGGTGAGTGGGACACCGACTGCATCTCAGTTAAGGTCACAGGGGTTGACGTCACCGGATTCTGATTGATTTCTGGCTCTGTCACTCACTACATGGCCTCGGATAGCCCAGTTTACCCCTCCGACCCTCAGTTTCCTTATCCCTAAATACAGAGAATGACATCCAAGCAGCAGGGCTATGTGGGAACTGCACGACACACGCAGAGCAGTGATTACTAAAGCTGTGTCTGATGCAGCGATGCCGCCCCAGGGGCGCTCTTCCCCTTCCCGGGAGGGCGAGGACACAGAGCCAAACAGTGGAGGAGCGGACCATCTGCGTTAGTCCAGACCCTTCGCCCCCACTCGCTGACTGAAAACTCAGCTCCTCTTCTCCGAACCTGTCCCATGCGTCGTCACCACCACTTCTTCCCAACCATCAGTCCAGTAGAGACTTTTTCGGAACTGTACCCATGAAGTAGGTCCCATGAGGCAGACCCGTCTCCCGGCATCTGTCTCCTCTGACGTGGCCCAGTCTAGATTTGCACCCTCGACGTAGGTAATTGCCCTTCTCCACCACTTGGCCTTACATCATCACTGTAGCCACATGTTTAAAAATAATATACCTTTAAAGGTTTTAACCAGCACCCAAGACTGAATGCCCGCCAGACCCACAGTGGGAAAGGGGGGTCTCCATGTCTCCCACGTACCTTCACCTCCCAGCGCTGGAGGAGGGCTATGGTCTCCCCAAAGGATCTTTGACCCGTAAACGGCCCACTCATCTCCATGGATGGTCGGGGTTCTCTTCTGGACTCAAAAGGAAGCATCAGACGGGCAGTGGATTCATCACAAGAGTGCCTTACAGATTCAGACCGGGTTATGGCCTCATCGCCGTTCCTTCAAGGACACCGTGATGAGATGAGATTCGTATGTTGAAGTGCTCACCCTCAGGACCTCAGAGTGTGACTTCTTTTTTTATAGATAGGGCCTTCAAGGGTGTAATTAAGGTAAAATGAGGTCATTGGGGTGGGCCCTGATCAAATATGACTGGTTCCCTTTCATGAAGAGGAGGTTAGGCACAGACACAGGCAGAGCGAAGACTATGTGAAGACACAGGGAGAAGAAGGCCACCTACAAACCAAGGAGAGGAGCCTCAGAAAAGCAACACTACCAACACCTTGATCTCAGACTTCCAGCCTCCAGATCTGTGAGAAAGTCAATTTCTGTTGTATAAGCCACCCAAGCTATGGTACTTCTTCATGCAGCCCAAGCAAAATAATCAAGACACAATTGCAAATATTGTTCGCTATGTTACAAAGTGCCTCCTGTGTAAAGCCTGTGGAAGAAATTCTTTTAGACAGTCTGACCTGGGAAAGTAATTATGGATTGGTTTTCCTTTTTGCTTTGGCTGCCAGGAAACTGGCCGTCAAACTTGAAACTCTACCAAGCAGTCATGTGAAGCTTTATGGTCTGGATCTTTGTGTTTTTCCCCCATATTAATCAATGATTGTTGTGTATATTTCCTCTCCTTTTTATTCTTTATGCACACTTCCCCAGCCATTGAAAAGAACTGAAATTAAAAATAAAGTGACAGAGTTGCAGAAGTTGGTGCTTCAGGCAATTATCATAATAGCGATAATAAATAATATTTTAAAAATAATTGCTCTGTGTGAGGTTGTTCTAAGTCCTTTATATACATGTATAATCTCATTTAATTCTCACACGAACCTCATGTGGTAGGGGCTATTATTGTCCCCCTTCTACAGATGAGTAAACAGGCACAAGAACATAAATTATTTGCTAATTAATGCAGACAGTGACCATGACAAGCTGTGAAGGGGGACAGTCTAACCCAAAGACTGAACCATTAGGCATCAGGCATTGGGTTAAAGGCAGTAGGTATAACTGATTCCAGCTTTGGCCAGTTTGTCTTTGTTTACAAGGGAAAAGAGATGTAGTGTAGGTACAAAGTTGCAAAGGCCTGGTTTACCCAAAGGAGCAATTGCTGGGAACCACCCTGCTTGGTTTCGGAAGCTGTAACCCTCCACCCCTCCATGGCTAAGGCTGAGTGAGTGACCTTTGGGACTGTAAGCCACTAAGGAGACAAAGCTTATCTCCCTGGCAGGAGCACCGCTTCTGCTCCTTCTGCTTCATCCATAACTGGCCCCCAATGCTTGATCGATTAGCCAATGATGGGTAAGATTCCCCAAGGGGGGAACAACTTAAGACAGGCACAATCATGTGGAGGCCCCAAGGAAGGACTTGGGGGGCTACAGCAAAAGGAGGTGATGGACCCTGGCCCCTCAGCTATCCTGACGTAGCCTGAGTCCTCATTCTGTCTGTGAGAAGTCTCATAATCTCTTGGCTGCCTTGCTTATCCTGCCTGACTTAAGCCTGAGACAATGCCTTAAGCCTGAAACAATGCCCGTGGTGGGTGTAGCCCTGTGCTGGAAAGGGCAGGTTCCCCCAGGGTGATCAAGCCTGAGAAAGAATGCATAAAATCCTGTGAAACCTGCTTTGTTTAGAGTGCTCTCACTTAAATAAGGGTTTAAGCAAGAAGTGAGTTTGTTCCTCAAAGTTTTATTGCTCTTTAGCTATCTGACCCTGACTCAAAATAGGCCCTCAGAGTTCTTTGTACATTATCTATTGTTTGATCCTTACTGCCTGACAGTGATTAATGAGCCTGCATTCCTGTGCAAAACAAACCCAATAAAAGCCCATTGAGGAAAAGGCTCTTGGCCCTTCTCCTTTGAGAGATCAGCCACCTTTCCTGCCCAAGCAGATCATGTCTTGGTAGACTTATTCTCATCTGTGGCAATCGGGTGGGGAGGAGCCCTGTGGGCAGACCCCCGCCCCCAATAACCAACTAGAGAAGCTGACGGATCTGAGCGCAGCAGAAGGCTCTTGAAAGCTCTAGGAGAGTCCACAGTTTCACTGTCTCTGGAATGAGGTCACTCATGAGCGGAGCCAGGGAAGTTATTGTAGCTCAGTGCTTCGTCATGCACAGCCCACCCTCCCCTGCAACTTTAAGCTTCAGCCAGGCCAGTGTTTTGCAGTTCCACCGCGCTGCCAACATAGACACCCTCTCTTCCCTGGGTGTGAATACCCTGCTTCTTCGCATTTACCCCCGGGCTTTGCCTGGTTGGTTAGTCCATTTTTCAGGAAACAGCTCAGAAATTCCTGCCTCCAGGAGCGCTTTCTTGGGTTAGGTCCCCTCTGTCACCATTCCCCCAAATTGCAACTTCTTGAGTACACTCTTAAAGTGACCTGCTTTTTAGTCTGTCTTCCCTGCTAGACCCTGAAGTCCTTGAGGACAGGGACTGTGCTTTCTTCATTATTTATGTACTATACTCAGGTTTGGCCTAATGCAGGGAATTACCAAGGGTCTGCTGAGTGAACGATTTTATGAAGGGGCGATTGGAGTCCTCCTCCTCCATGAGGATTCATCAAGCAGAGCGATTCATCCCTCCGCACACCTCCTCTGACGTTCACGTTAGTGAGCAGCGCTGTGGTACGTAGGGTGTGTGGTCTCACACAGGCCTCCTTGTAGAATAACACGGGCATAAACCAAGGAGCAAGCAAATAAACACATGTTGCTTAAATTGGCATCATGCTTTGTGGTTAATGCAATAATTTCACATAGATTATCTCAGTCGTTTTAGCATCCTCATTTTATCGGTGAGGAAAGAGAGAGTGACTTTGCTCAGGGTTGCTCAGCCTGTAAGGTGGTTTTTGGTGGGCTCCAATTCAAAACGGGGGCTTTGGATCAGGAAGTCCTGGGCACAAAGCCCATCTTGATTGCTTGTGAATTTCACCGAAATTCTATTTTCTCATTTCTAAAATGGTAGTAATGACAGAAGCTAGAGTAGTTGTGCAGATCAAGAGAGTTATGTTCAGTGAATAAATTAATATACGGCCTCACTCTTTAGAAAGTTTTACAACAAACTTGAGGTTGTCAGAAAGTGTTGGAGGTCCTCGTGGATTCCCGATCACACTCAATCTTTCCGCTAAAATCCTGCTCATGTACTTCTCTCTAGATCTTGAAGTTGTTAAGATCCTTAGCTCTCGCCACGTGGACTCTATTTCATGATTCTTGGCCTAGTTTTGGACTCTCACTCTTCCCCAGCTCTCTCTCCAAGACTTGTTCTCTTGCTGAGTTGGAACTTATTTCTCCTCTTGCACAACTTCTCTGATTCCACAGCTATGACACCCCACCTGGCAGAGAGCTCTGCTTTGGAGACAAAGCTGGCTTGGGGGGGGCCTCAGCCAGGAACACAGAGACCTCACTGCCTTGGCCTGGAGGAGAACACCGTCCTCCGATTCTGAGCAATGCACAAGAGAGAACCTGCACTATTCCAACGCCAACATTTTTGAGGCATTGGACAATTTGATGGTGGAGTTCATTCCCTTCTCCCATCTGGCTGGGCTCATTGTGATCTGTCAAGTGGCCTTGGGGCCAGAAGGACTGCCAGATTGGGTAATTTTCTGAGAAAAGTGCTATAAAGATGAGGGTTTCAGATGTGCTTTCAGCATGAATCATAAGCTGCAGGCACCGGAGCTAATGTGAGGCACATGTATACCGAAGGCAGTGAGGCCAAGCGAGGCTGGGGTTAGGTGTGACATCCTTGGGGCTGTCACATATCCAAGGAGAATTTGGCACCTGTGAATTTTCAGTGCTTGTTTTAGATATTTCCACCAACACTTTCGATTGAATTCATATTAATTTTTATTCAACGAAGAATTGTTGAGGTTTGAAACAGATAGGTATGGTCCTGGCAGTGTAGTTGGAAAGACAGACATGTCAAGTGACAATTACAAGAGAGTGTGAAAAGGATGGTGGTGAAGAAAAGGACAAGGTGCTATGGCATGGTGCGTAAATGGATCTTGATCCAAAGTTGGTAGTAGCGGTGAATGTAGGGGAACAGGTATCAGGGAAACATTGTCAGAGGCATTTATTGTGTAGCCAAGATCTAAGGAATGCATAGAAATTAGCTAGTTTAAGAAGGGAGCTTAACAATAACCCAGGAGGATGAGGAAATATATGCTAAACCCTGGGTGTGAAAGACTGTGACGTGTTTAAGGAATGAAAATAGTTTCTTAGGGAAAAGAGAGCAGGTTAAAATGGAGTGAAGGCAAGTGAGAGAGAAAGGTTCTCACTCCCTACTTTCTCCCTCTTCCCTGTACCCCAACGCATGTCCAGGCAAGGTTTGCATGAGTAAAGTGTCCTCAAGAATATATGTGTATAGGGTGGAATTCCCTACAGTCATGGATTCATGAATTCCTAAAGTTCTGATGAGAGTTTAAAGGTCACCCATTCAAACCCCTATTGCTCGGTTCTGATGTTCATTCTCTATCTAAGTCTCTGTCTGTCCCAGTGGTCTGAACATTCATCCGAATGGATGAACATTCGTTCATTTCTCACAAAGCAACTCAGTCTGACCTGCTTGCTTCTTCATTAACCGAGACAGTGGTCTTTATCCCTGGGGACACATTAGAATCTCCTGGAGGAGATACAAACACAGGCTGTACCTCAGATCAATGAAATGAAAATCGTTGAGGGCGGGGCCCTGGTTTCCAGGTGATTATATTGTGCAGCAGCCACGGTTGATTCTGATCATCCCAGAAGAGCCCTCCAGGCCTTTGCTCTCTGGCCTGGGAGAGATGATTTATATGAGGAAAACTAGAAAGGGAAAATGTGCTGTTATATGGATGAACAGGTACAGTATGTTACTAGATACCTAGAAAGAGTCGTTTATACTTAGAATTATTATATAACGTGCCATCCGGTCTGGGGCGCTTTTGACTGGACCCACCTGGACAACGAGTGTAGACTGGGGTAGCCACAGGCAACCCAAACAAACAGCAGCCCTCTGCACTCTGCACTCTGTCACAACTCTGCCTCATGTTCTCTAGAAGCTCCCCCTAACCAGTTTTTCATCATTTTTGTAAAGCTTTTTCTTGTCCACATTACCAATTTCTACATTGTTAAAACTGATGGTCAATTGCCTGTCCACATTTTGGTTGAGCCAACATTTGACATAGCTGATCTTTTCTTCTCTTTGCCGGTTATCACACTTCCCTGGGTTTTCTCCCAACGCACTCACTTCTTCTCAGTGCGGGTTCCTCATAAACTCTCAGACGTCTTAATGTGAGTGAACCCGGGTTGGGCTCCAGGCCTTCTTCTCTTCTTTGTTTTTGTTTACCTCCCTTGATGGGCTCGTCTGGTCTCATGGGTTGAAAGGTGATTATGCTGACATGTCCCAAATTTATACTTCTGACTCTGACTTCTTCAGTGAATGACAGACTCTCCTTTCTCCCTTTCAACTTGACATCTCATTTGGATGATAAAGGTATCTTGACTTCCATTTCACCACAATTGGACTCCCCCAACCCCCTAATTTTTGCACAAGATCTTTTTCTCCCATGGTTTATCACAATGAGATATCATGTCACAACCATCAGGATGGTTAGTATAAAAAAAACAAAACAAAACAGGAAACCTGTGTTGATGAGGATGTGGGGGAAAGGGAACCTGTGTACATTTTTTATGGGAATGAAAATTGGCACAGCTTCTATGGAAAACAATATGGTGGTTCCTCAAAAAAATGAAAAATAGATCTACTATATGGTCTAGCAATCTGTCTTCTGGGTATACACTCAAAAAAAGTGAAATCAGGTTCTTGAGATACCTGAATTCCCATGTTCATTAAAGCATTCATAATAGGTAAGATATAAAACAACCTGAGTGTCCATCTACAGATGAATGGATAAAGAAGATCTCTCTCTATCTCTCTCTCTGTCTGTATGGAAAATGAATTGTTATTTAACCACGAGAAAGACGAAATACTGCCACTTGTGATAATATGGATGACCAAGCAGCATTATGCTAAGTGGCTGCCAGGTGTTTGGGGTGGGGAAAAAGATGTCGGCCAGGGCCAAAGGTTACAAAGTTCCAGTATAGGAGAGCCTTCCGGGTGGTGTGGGGAACGTAGCCCAGCTCCCACTCAGGCTAGTGGAAAGCAACGTCCAGCACATAGGACCCACTCCCACGGATAGGTTCTCCCGTGGGGAATCAGGCCTGCATAGTACCTAGGCCCCTTTGAGACTTGCTTTTTGCTAAAACTCCCTCACCCTGAATTGAGGCAACAAACGTTTACTGCATATCTTTAAAGTAACTTCCTAAAATCCATGCTAAACCTCCCAAGGATGAGTGTAACCACTTCAACCACTTTTCCCTTTACATTTGCAAATACCTTCTTTTTTGATGTAATTAGCAACACCCTCTCCTTTGTTTTCTGTAAAAGGTAACCACCTAAAGCAAACCTATGCATAGTAAAGCTTACCCTGAAAAGCGGTAACAGCCTGTCCAGGCAAGGGCAGGGCCAGCCTCTCTTTTCACTGAGAGAATGGCCGTGTCATCCCCTTTTCTCCACAGGATTTCTGTAGACCATGTGAACTTGTCTCATCTCATCCATAATGCCGTGGACACTGAGGGCCGGTGTCCACATCATTCCAGTTATAAGATGACTAAGTTCTGGGGATCCAAAGTATATCAGGTTGACTACAGTTAACAACTGTCTGATATACTTGACATGTGCTCAGAGAGTAGATCTTGTGTTCTTGACACACACACACACACAGAGTAAATATGCGGGGTAACAGGGATGCTAAGTAATCCTATTATGGTAATCATTTCTCAATAGATAATGTGCTTCGAATCATCATGTTGTACATCTTAAATTTACACAATGCTGTATGTCAAATATATCTCAGTATCTTTGGGAAAAAAACCCCAACAACCCCTTTCTCTATCATTCCTCGGACCCCAAAACATACTGCTTTTACTGTGTCTTCTTTTTCTTATACCCACATTTAATTGGTCAACGTGTGCTTTCAAAATATACCCCAAATTTGTCCACCTCTTATCTCAGAATAGCCACAACTCTGTCCTAAAAGACCATTATTTCTTGGCTAGATCAGTACACCAGTGCCTCTCTGTCTGCTCTGTTCTTGCTTCCCTACTGTATCTCTCTAACACCACAACTAAACTTGTGCCTTTCAAACACACGTCAGTTTATCTCATTTTGCTGTTCAGAACCTCCCGGTGGCTTCCAGCCTAACACATAGAGAAGGCCTGTGTCCTTGTAATGACCTTCCACACTCTCCGCGCTCTCACTGTGTCTCCTACCTCATGTGTTGCCTCTGTCCCCCCCACTTACACTGCTCTGCCCACGCTGGTTGCAGACTTGATCCTAAAACACGCGGCTCTGGGGCAGGTGACCATCGTCTCTACGTTGACATTGCTACCAACTCTTGGCATTGGTACCACATGTCCCCTCAGCCTGGAAGGCCTTATGCCTTGGTATCTGCCTACTCACTGTCTTATTTCCTTTGACTCTTTATTCCCAAATCAGCTCCTAACAGAGGACCTATAGAAACACCCCTTAAAATATCGCCTTATCCTCCTGCATATAACATATTCTCCATCTCCCTTTGTGCTTTGTATTTCTCCCTGGTATTTTTCATCACTCCGTATATGCTGTATTATAGTTATTTATTTTTGTCTCTTTCTCACTTAAATATAAGCACCGTGAGGACAAAGATTTGTTTCTGTACCCTCAGTGCCTAGAAAATTGTCTGAAATATGACAGGTGCTCAGTAAACATTTGATGAATAAATAAATTATCAGAGATGAAGTGAGGAGGACTGCAGCCTGGTTTTCAAGAGGACAATACCTAAGGAGGAGCGGAGTGAGGAGCGAAAGAAATGGATCTCCTGTGCCCATGCGTCAGGACATTTAGTGCAACTGACTTTTGTCACATGCTCACCTTATGCTGGGCATAGTTTCAGAGCTGCTTCTTACTCATAGGCGCTTACAAGCTACTGGGAAATGTATAGATATAAACTGTAACGCTAGGCAGAGTGACTTATATGCACAGAAAGGAAATCTAAGCATGTGGAGAAGAACCAGAAAGGAAGGCAAGATTCCTTCCAAGGACAAAGGGTGCCTTACCGTGGGAGCTTCCACAGAGAACATGACATTGGAACTACATTTGAAGCAGAGGCGAACTTCACTAGAGGGAGTGTGGGGGAAGGCATGTAGCATGGAAGAAGAAGAGACCAGGGTGTGTCTGGGTGGTAGAGAAGAGACCATTGCGACTGCATCGTAAATAAATGTGCAGAGTTAAGGAAATGCAAATACAGACAGATGGTTGGAAGCCAGATCATTTGGGGGAGAAAGTAGTGTTGTGCTGGAGAATTTGGCTACGTTTCAGTAGGAGGCCCAATGCATTTTGGAGACATTAAGTGATGTGCTATAACAGACTTTGTATCACGTTCTTCTATGAAAAAGTCACATTTGGTTTTTGAATAAGGAGTAAGAGCTGCCTGGATGAAGAGGGGAGAGCAAAGCTTATTCTATGCAGAAGGGATGCATGTACGAAGGAACTGCAGTGGGAAGAATTTCGTCAGCCTCCCTTGCCAGAAGGTGAGCACTGCGTCTGTAGAACCCAGCAGGGTATCTGGGCATAGGAAGTGCTTAGTAAATACTAACTTAGTGAATGAATAAAGGCAACAGCCAAGTGGACATAGGGTTGTCTATTTAACAGACACCCCAGAATCTAAGTCCAATGTAGTAGCTTCATTCCCGTGTGGCTTGTGTATCACTGAATCTCTGATCTAGGCAGTAACAGTGGTCACTCTTATTCTTTCTCTCTCTCTTTTTTTTGAGAATAGAAAACACTTTTACTATTCTGTGTTACATGCATGTTATAATATTATATGTGTGTGTACATGGCTAACACCAGTAATTCCTAGGTTACAATGCCCTTGTGATTTTCTTTTTTTTCCACATTTTTTAATCATTGTTCACATACAGTTGTCTCCATTTCCCCCCATTACCCTCCCCAACCCCAGCCATCCCCACTTCCCCCCCTTGATTTATTCTTGAATACAATTTGGGAATAAAGTGAAAAAATTCTTGCGTGTGTGTGTGCGCGCATGCACGTGTGTGTGTCAGTATGTGTGACAGAATTGTGGAGGTAGTTGGTTTATTTTAGGTATGGCCCTTTTGCCCATGGGGAGTAACGGAAAGCCCACATGCATCTTAGTTTTCTTCAGAGAGCTGTAAAGATTTTACACGAGAATTTTCATTAAAGTCTTCGCTTTTTCCCGACAACCCAAGTGACCACCTGGTAATTACCTCACCAGCAGAGCAACCCCTGCCGTCAACCGTCTGCTCTGTTCTTTCATGGTTGTGCTTTCCTTGGATCCAAGGAATCTTTTCCCAACCTCAAGGTCACAGACGTTGTCACTTATGCTTTCTTCTAGAAACTTTATAGTTTTAGGGTTTTTTTTTTTTTGAGAATTGGAATTTTTATTTATTTTTTAAAGATTATATTTATTTATTTCTAGAGAGAGGGGAAGGGAGGGAGAGAGAGAGGGAGAGAAACGTTGATGTGCCAGAGAAACCTCAGTCAGCCACCTCTTTCACGCCCCCAGCTGGGGACATGGCCCACAACCCTGGCAGGTTCCCTGGGTGGGAATCAAACCAGCAGCCTTACACTTTGTGGTATGATGCCCACCCCACTGATCCACACCACTCAAAGTTGAATCTTTTTTTAAATTATATATTTTTATGCTATTACAGTTGTCCTGATTCTTTCCCATTTACCTCCCTCCACCTAGCCCCACCCCCACTCCCTCAGGTGATCCCCACACCATTGTCCATGTCCCTGGACCATGCATATGTGTTCTTTGTTTACTCTGTTCCCTATGCTGTTCCTTACATCTCCACGACTATTCTGTAACTACCAGTTTGTACTTCTTAACCCTTTACCTTTTTTGCCCATCTTCCTGACCCCCATCCTGTCTGGCAACCATCAAAACACTCTTTGTATCTATGATTCTGTTTCTGTTCTGCCTGTTTGTTTATTTTGTTTTTTTAGATTCAATTGTTGATAGATATGTATTTATTGCTATTTTATTGTTTATATTATTGACATTTTTCTTCTTAAAGAAGACCCTTTACCATTTCATATAATACTGGGTTGGTGGTGATGAACTCCTTTAGCTTTTTATTGTCTGGGAAGCTCTTTATCTATCTTTGATTCTAAATAATAACATTGCCGGGTAGAGTAATCTTGGTTGTAGGTCCTTGGTTTTTGTGACTTTGAATATTTCTTGCCAATCTTTTCTAGCCTCCAAAGTTTCTTTTGAGAAATCTTCTGACTGTCTTATAGGAGCTCCCTTGTATGTAACTAACTGTTTTCTCTTGCTGCCTTTAAGATTCTCTCTTTGTATTTAAATTTTGGCATTTTAATTAAGATGTGTCTTGGTGTGGGCCTCTTTGGGCTCATCTGTTTGGGACTCTCTGCACTTCCTGGACTTGTATGTCTATTTCCAGCACCCTCTTGATGTGAATATTGGTACTCTTGAAGTTGTCCCCAAAACTCCTGAACTGTCCTCATTTTTTGGATTCTTTTTTCTTCTTGCTCTTCTGGTTGGCTGTTTTTATTTCCTTATATCCCAAATTGCTGAATCGAGTCTCAGATTCATTCACTCTACTGTTTGATTCCCTGTAAATTCTTCTTTATTTCAATTAGCATATCCTTTGTTTCTGGCTGGATGCTTTTTATGCCATTGAGGTCCTCACTTATTTCCTTGAATATCCTTTTAAACCAGTGTTTTGAACTTTGCATCCTGTACGTTGCTTGTCTGCATTCTGTTTAGTTCTTTTTCTGGAGTGTTGTACTGTTCTTTCATTTGGGTCATGTTTCTTTGTCTTCTCATTTTGGTGGCCTCCCTGTGTCTGTTTTTATGTACAGGCAGAGCTTCTATGTCACCCAGGCTTGATAGAGTGGTCTAGTATAGGAGGGGTCCTGTGGAGGCCAGTGGCACTGCATCCCCTATCACCCAAGCTGTGTACTCAAGGTGTGGCCAACAGGGTACACCTGTGAGCTGTGCACACCCTCCTGTTGTAGTTGAGCCTTGATTGCTGTTGGCATGTCCAAGGTCAGCCACCACCTGTGTTCTGTCTGGGGCGACACAGAACACAGAACACAGCCGAAGCTACAAAGGAATCTGCAGATGGCTGCTGCTTGTGCTGGGCTTGGAGGTGCCCAGGTGAGGCCAAGCTGTGAATCCAGGCTGGCTGCTGCTAGTGCTGGGCCTGGGGCAACCTAGTGAGAGGTATGGGGTTTGCTGAAGTCAGATGCTGCTTTTTCTGAGAGAATTTAGAAAAATCTGAAGCATGTGCCAAGACAAGACATTCACATGAAAAAGCTACTGGAAACAGCTTGGGTGGGCCTGAAAAGTATGTGGGGCACAGCCTCAAGGAATCACCAGGGTGGGGCAAGTAATGTAGGCCAGGTGGATGGAGTCTCAGAAATGGGACTGCCACTCTGTGGCTCTGTAGGACAAGCACTCGGAAAAGAAACAATGGCCTCTGCCATCACATCTGTCTGGGAGAAAGCTGCCCCCCAGCCCTCACCTTGATGCCGGACAATTCAGTTCCTCCCTGCATGACTTGGATGCCTTTCAGTCTGCTGCTCCCAGGCTGGAGATCAGAGGGAGTGAGTCCAAGTAAGTTTGTGCATCGGCCCTTTGAGAGGAACTTCCTGGGATTCCAGAAGCTTCTATCTTCCACAGCCTCAATCCCCACTGGTTTTTACAGCCAGTAGTTATGGAGGCTTATCTTCCTGGCACTGGAAACCTGCACTGGAGGGTCTGGTGTGGGGCTGGGACCCCTCACTCCTGAGATATCCCTCCTGACTTTTATCTGCCACATGTGGGTGTGGGACCAGCCCACTCTGCAGCTCCATCCCTCCTACCGGTCGATGTGGTTTGATACATTCCTTACTTGTGGGACTTCCATTCAGCTTGATATCTGTCGGTTCTGAATAATGGTTGTTCCGTACAGTATTAGATTTTACTTCATTTAGGTCTATAGTCCATTTAGAGTTAATTCCTGTTGGGTTATAAAGTATGGATTCAGGTTTTCTGGGTATTTTTTTGCACATGCATTTCCAATTCCAGCATCATTTGTTGAAATAATACTAGTTCTTTTTTTTACCAAATAGGCATTGTTGAAAATTGTGTGTATGTGTGTGTGTGTGTCTGCACCCTTATATCTTTGGAATTCTTCTGTACCATTGATCTATTTATCTATCTTTGTGCTAATATCATTGTTTTGATTAATGTAAATTTATAGTATGTCTTAAAATCAGATAATGGAAGCCATCCAACTTTGTTCTTTTTAAAAGTTGTTTTGGTTAGTCTAGATCTGTTGCATTTCCATATGAATCTTAGTATCAGCTTGTCAGTTTACTTTAAAAATCTACTGTGATTGTGGCTGTGATAGCATCGCATCTATCCATTAATTTAGAAAGAACTGACATCCTAATATTGAGTTGCCTAACATATGATTATGATAATCTCTCTATTTATTTATTTAGGTCTTCTTTAATATCTCCATCGACATTTTGTAGTTTGCAGTGTATAACTATTTCACAGCTTTTTCAGATTCATTTCTAAATATTTGATTTTTGTGATGCTATTAGAAGTTACATCTTTTTAAAATTTAATTTCTGATATTTCATTTCTAATTTATAGGAATATAATTGATCTTTGTATTATCAATCTTGTATCCTACAACTTTGCTAAACTCAGTTCTAGTGACTCTTTTTTTTTTGCGGAGTATTAAAATTTTTACTTAGATGATGGTGTCAATTGTGAATAAAGTCAATTTCACTTCTTCCTTTCTAATCTTGATATTTTTTTATTCCTTTTTTGGGGAGAGGGGTCTGAAAACTCCTTTAAAGTAGTAAACAAGTTGTGGAAGTCAACTTGTTTGAATCCTACGTTTTCGTATACAGCATGAGAGTAAATCTGGTTCCTGTTATTCCATGTTGACCAGAAGCAAAAGTTCTGCTCACTTGGATTTAAGATAAGGACAAAAGGTGAGATTTTAAAAATGACCTTCAGAACCAAGGTCACTGCCACTGCCTGGTGAGGTTTTGAGCCCATTGCGCTCAGTTTCCCGTGGGAGCAGGCCAAGGATAAGGAGACAGTTCTACTAAGGGGGCCACGGAACCCAACGGGTCTAAATGATTCTCACGATCAGTAATGGTAGTAATGAAATCACTTTCTTCCATGCGTGTAGCTCTTCATGTTTGATGAAATGCCTGTGCATTCATGAACTCATGTGGCCCTCCTAGCCTCACTGGAAACCATTTGGGGGAGATCATCGCGATTTAATTGGTAAGGAAATGTGAGTTGACAAAAGTGAAACAAATTTTCAAAGAACATTCAGTCAGGGATAGGAGAGATGGGAGCTGCTGCTACCGTCTAACTTGTTTAACTCTTTCTAAAAAATAAATAAAAGCATACTTTTATGGAGAACTTCAAACATACACTAAAGTAGCCAGAATTATATGAAGAACGTCCAGGTACTCATCACCTGGCGTAAACAGTTATATAATGAACCTTCTTGCTTTGCCTGTATCCCATCTGCTCTACAAGGTCTGTCCAGGAAGTATCCAGCCATGCGTTATGACCGCGAGAGACATTTATTGAAGAAACCAGGTACAAGAAACATTGTACATCAGACAATGACAGCTCAGTCCCCTTCAAAGTAGGGACTTTGGGGCCCCATACAGTTCTCCCAGTGTCTCTTCCGCTATTCAAAAACACTCTGCCAAATCCTTTGTTGGAATCAAAGAAGGAAGTTTGCCACAACAAGTTTCATGCCAAGATCCTGTGTCAAAATCCTGGACACTAATTATTTGAATCCTCGGATCAGCTTCTAGTCCTCACACTGTCAGTCACTGATCTTTGTTGATTGCAGCCCATACATGTTCAACATCCTCAGGTGTTCTGCTTGTTATAAGCCTTCCAGAATGTGGATCACTTTCAAGAGATTCTCTACCATCCTTGAAGCATTTGTGCCACACTTTTATTTGTACTGCACTCATTGCATCATCCCCCAAAACCTTCTGAATTATCCAAATAGTTTCTGCAAAGTAATGTTCAAGCTTAACACAAAATCTGATGCAGATTCGTTGCTCTACTCGCTCAGTCACTCTGAATGCAATGGCCACAGAGTACACACGCTCACTTAACTCAGTGGTGTCTCCTGCTACCACTGAGTAGTACAGTGAAGTCATGATTGTTCATGCATGTGCATTCCGGTCCAGTCTCCTTGGCTGCTGGGTTACATTGATATTGCGCAAACTGTTCTCGTTACATTAACAACGGCCAGACTTTCTCCAGACAGCTCTGATATCATTTACCAGGTAAACACCTCAAAGTGTAATCTAAGCTAAGGCGTCTTTTAAAAATACATATCCATAATACCAGTTTACATGTAAAATTAACTTCAATCCCTTAATTTTATCAATTATCCATTCAGCTTAAAATTTCTAGTTAATCTCATAGGTGTCACAATTTAAAACATGGTTTATTTGAATATAAATAAATTCCACAAATTGTTATTGGTTTCTCTTAATGTATATGCTTTTCGGAAGCATCCTTTTTCTCCTTGTAATTTATTTATTAAAAAAAAAAAAACAGATTATTTTCCTGTAGTATTGCTAGTCTGTATTTTACTAATTATACTTTTGTGGCATGATTGAACATATTCCTCTCTCTTACGTATTTCATGGAAATTGGTAGTTATAGCTAGTAGCTTGATCAGATTCAGGTCCTATTGTTTATTCTGGCAAGACAACTTCACAGGTGATGTTGTGCTCCTCAATAGGCACATAATATCTCGTTGTCTGAGTTTCTGTGATGTTAGCCGCCATTGATGCTGAAAGCCTGTATCTAGTAATTTTATAGGCTGTGAAATGATAATATGCCAATCCTATCACCTGTCCAGGATTATTTCCTTTATATGCTCATACACTTAACCAATGAAGAATAAAAATTCCGAAAACTTAACCCAGATCATCTTAAGACCAGTTAAATAATATTAGAGCAAAAGTTGAATGCTCTCCAATCTGTATAACCTAACACTTCATTCCTTACTAAGTGTCGTTAATTATATTGACTTGGCTGCTTGCATAGGACCCTGGAGGCAAGACAGATGTGTTTCAAATTGGCTAAAAAGGCCCCCCAATAAATCATGCTTCCCTATGATCATGTCCCCTTTTGTGATTTGACTTTGCCTTCCTCCTACCAAAGGCTGGAGTCTGTTTCTCCAACCCTTGAGTCTGGGTTGGCCATGTCACTTGCTTTGACTAGTAGAATGTAGAGGAGGTGACACTATGAGAGGCTACGCCTTAAAAGACCGTACCGTTTCCACTTCCTGTTGGAAACCACGCATGTGAAGAGGCCCAGTCCAGCTCCTCAAGTTTAAAAGACCCTATGCAAAAAAGACGGCCAGAGCCCTGGCTGTGCCAGTTGGGCCCAGGTCCTAATTAACCCAGCAGCTGAATGCTGCTCCATGAGCGGGCCCAGGAAAGATGGACAGAACTGCCTCACCAACTCACAAAATGTCAATAAAATCTTGATATTTTAACTCACTGAATTTGGGGGTGATTTGTTGTATGGCCAAAGCTAATGAAATAAGGGAGCTTATCCATATTTTACCTAGAAAACTAAAGTCCAGACAAGGAAGGTGTTCAAACTAGAAGGTTGCAGAACTAGATTAGGATTTAGGATTTAGGACTCCTACTCAAGTATTCTTGTCTTCTTTATGGTTCATTCTCTTTTCCAAATTTACTGGCCACCTTAATCTAAACTCCCTAAAGTAACTTCTGAGGTTGGACTCCTTGATACCTCAAGGAACCCTGTGAACTGAGATGTGTTTAATAGCCTCTAGAAACTCCCTTGAAAGAAACAGAAACTGAAAACCTTTAGTGAAGTTGTAGCCTTAGCGATATTTTCAATTCCTATTGTTCCTCAGTCCGTGAGAAAAGACATCAGAAAATCTCCAAACTGGTTTGACTATGGAGAAAAGGCTTGCAATGTACAAAGGGTTAAGGGCTTAAAAAAAATCACCCGTGCCTAACAACTGCTTTTGTGTAAATCAAGTAGGTGTTGACTGAGTCTATCAATTTGTAAATCTAAACAACTTCCAGCTGGTTCTAATGATGGTAAAAAAATCTTATATTCGATTAGTACCTTTCAGTTTACAAAGCAGTTTCACATCTGTACCCTTATTCCAGCCCCATGATGGAGCCTGTAAGGAAGCAGGTGAGGGCTTATTAGTTTCCTTTTCTAGACGAGGAAACTGAGTCCTAGGAAAGGGAAGTGACTTGCACAAAGCCAATGTCTAAGCAAGCAGAAGAGCCAAGATTTGAACCAAATCTGTTTTAATGGTTGGAGTTTCTTCCACTCCACTCCCCTTACTCTTGTCCACGGAGTTTCCTTAAAAACATCCTCCGTCTGCTTCCATTTTAGTAACAACAATGAAAGGAGCAACTATTATCTGACGACTTTAAAAGGCAGGGACACAAAAATGCACAGCCCCGCAAAACAAGAGATATACAAACACATACTTCATAGTAATAATAACATCGAGTGCTATGTGTCTAATCTGATTCCAAAAAAATTATGTATCTTATTTAACTTTCAAAACAACCCTGTAAAGCCGGTGCTACTATTATCCTCACCTTGTAGGTGAGACAACCGAGGCATACAGATGTTTTAAGTAACCTCCTAAAGAAACGCAGCTTGTAAGTGGTGGAACTGGGATAGCAAGTTCCCGCCTGGAGCCCGGGAGAGGTGAAGAGGGCACAAGGGAAGGAGACCACTAGTCTTCTAAGAGAAACTCAGGGAGACTTCATCGAAGACGATCTACATTAACCAGGCCAGGACGGCTACGGGGTTTGCTGAGAGCCGTGGGCAACGTGGTGCGCAGGTGGTGCTGGGAGAGGCACGGTCAGGGAACCATGAGAAGGTCAGCAGGGCGAAGTTTCAGCCGCACAGCGAGGCGCCTGTGCGCACAGCTACGGGACGCCACGTGCTTACGGACCACAGCCGCTGCAGGCGCCTGCCAAACCCTTTCACCGCAGCGCCGCCGAGCCTTCACCAGGGCCAGCAAGGCAAACCTGCGCATCGAGCTCGTTAGCTTGGGCCTGCGGACCGCTGCCAGCTCTCACCTGTGATGCTGGCGCCCCAGTTTCGTGCCGGTCCACGCCTGATGGGCTCCTTCTCAGTATCAGGGCTAATTATCGTTATTAGGGAGCAGTTTAATTAGCACAATTACCGCCAACCTACATTTTGATTAATAGTCATCAACAGGAATTTCTAAGATTTATGTTAAAGCTGAGATTTAATTATTTAATTAATGTAACAATTAAAAATAACTTACATTTACACGGGGCTTGATAGTTTGCAAAGTGGTTTCAAGTGTAGAATCCCATTTGATCTTCCCAGAAACTCCAGGTGGTAGGCAGGGTGTGGGTTATTATCCAGGTTTTATAGGCCAGGAAACTGAGGCGAGAGAGGTGTGTGGGGGGACTCATCCAGTTTCTTGCCTCCCAGGCCGGTTCTGTTTTTCCTCCATCTCTCCATCAGCAGGTACTCAGAGTTTCACCCCAAGGTGGTACCTGAGCCAGATCTTAGGGTATGGGAGCAGTCCCAAGGGCGAGGGCAAATGGAAAGGCGATGGCACGGCATGAAGGGCATGGCGCATTCAGGCTGCTGCCGGTACTGCCCAGTGGCCGTGCGGCAAGGTGGGAAGAATGGGGAGTCAGGTGAACCTGGCTTTGGGTCTCTGCTCGGTCACCTGAGTTAGCTGATGCTCTGTGATCCTGGGCACTTTCCTTAACTTTCTTAATCTCAGTGTGATAGAAGTATGGAAGTATCTCATAGGAAGCTTCTGAGAATTTGTGAAAAAGTGCTACATGGGATCAGACACACAGTGAGCCCTCTATAAAAGATAGCTGTGCTAGTTAAGTGTCGTTGCCATGGTAATGGAATAGGATGGGTACCGATTCTGTGGGGGGTGAGAATGGCAATGTGATGATGCTAGAAGGGGATGCACAAGTCCGATTACGGAGAACACTACTGAATGATTTGGACTTTGTCATGTGGCTTATGGGGAGCCACTGAAGGCTGATCAGCAGGGCTGACATGGTCGGACCTGTGTTTTGAGAAGATCATCCTGTGGAGGTGAATGACTGGTTAGCAGGCTGCTTAAGCTGTCCTGGAGTGGAGGTGTGAAGGCTAAGGCTGGGACTCAGCGTGGGAGAGGACACAGACAGGAGGTGTCCCAGGGAAGTCCATCACCTCGCCTGCTGCCTGACTGCACGTGTGCATTGAGGAGCAGGAGGGTTAAACCAGTTCCTGTTTGCCCAAATCTCTAACTGAAGAACTGTAACCATCACGCTGGCTGACAGAGACTTCCATGAGAGTCACATAGGTGCTCCCTAAGGACTGGAGATTAGTCCACGGACCGTTGATTCCTTAGGGGACTGCCGTCTGAGACGCTGCGGCAGGGCGGAAGTTGTTGGCCAAGAGGAAGAAAAGCTTCATTTTCTTTGTTAATCAGTACTTCACAGCATGGGAACATTCAGCAGAAACCAATTACAATTCAATATCATTGAACTGGATGAAATGAAAAAATAAGCAGAAACCAGGTGGTGTTAGAGAAAAATGAATCCAGAGGAACAATGTTTATGTCTGTTTAAAAAAAACCAACAAGAGGAGCCCAGGGTAAATTAACTTTGTTCCTGTTTCCTTAGTTCAACTCTGTCAATCTAGAGTTCTTAAAAAATGTGGCCTAAACCACTTGGGTCTACCTATTGGCTTTTTACAAATATACTCTTATTTTGAAGGATAGATTTTGCTTTATATAAAGTTTCAAAATCATAGCATCCTGGCGTTATGAGAAATAAATGGTAATAATACCTCACTTTGTCACTATGCAGTTCTTTTCCTAAGCACTTGCATTTTCTTCATCACTTAATCTTACGATCCTAAAAGTAGGCGAGCAGAAGTTAGTGTTCTCATCATGTACACAATAATAACGAGGCGAGGGGAGATTAGGGATATTGTCCAAGGCTGCACAGCTCGGCAGTGGCAGAAGTGGGTCTTCGTAGTTCCCAAGGAGGCCAATGTGTAAGTCATCGGTCACAGGCTTTGGAGGGTAGTTCAGTGTGGGAGCTCATTGCATGGCTTTGGAGTCAGACAGTCCAGGATTCAAATCCTACCCCTACCACTTGCTAGCTGTAGAACTTTGGTCAAATCAATAGGCCTCTCTGAGTCTCAGCTTCCTTTTATATAAATTGGAGATCACCATGTCTTACGGTTGTTGCAAGAATCAGATGAAGATAAAACAATGTGCTTCCTAGGTTCAGAACCTGTCATTCATTAAACCTCCCATAAATGATAAATATTGTGGTAAATTTAGTAGACACTCTTGGGAGTGGCTTCTTGACTCACAAAAAGTTTTGGAGAATGACCTCCAGTACACAAGGATGAAACCTAGAAGCTCTCTTGTGTCCCTAGGAGTCGTTGATTGACTCATGAGTGGACACTTGACCCACACTGGGTCAACCAGAGGGGCAGTCTGTCCTTGAATTTAAAAACCGAAACAGAGAGCAGGTCTCCCTGTAGTGAGTGGTAGAGGCCCCAGCCATGGGTAACTGAGCTTCTGTTGCAAGGAGGAAGAAAAATGGTTGGTAGTGAAAGAGAATGAAGGGCACGTGGGTAGAGAGTTGGATAAGACGGACAGTGAGCTGGTGAGTTACTGTTCCCCACGCCCAGATGGGTTCCCGCCGGTCCCGTGCCCGCGTGCTGAACATTTCCTCATCATTCCCCAGTTCTCACGTGTCTCCCATCTATCCTCTACCTAAGCTTGTTGAATTTAGGTTCCTGTCGTTTACAGATCAGAGCCCCGACTCAATGCCATTAGTGTTTGCCAGTCTTAGTCACCCGTTTGGGCGATACTCTGGTCAAACCAGAAAGCCCTTGGACATGGAGACACAAGACAGTCCCAGAAGTCAGCCAGGAAGTCCAGAACGGGGATGCTGGCCCTGCCCGCTCCAGCTGGGACCTTAGCCAGATTGCTTCAACTTCTTCGCCTCAGTCTCCTCATCCATCAAATGCAGTTCTACCTGAAAGTACCCAGCGCTGCTAGGTGCTCAGTGAGTATTAACTCCTGTTCTAATTTGTTTTCTCTTTTCTACTCTGTCCTCTTTTCCTGACACTGCCACCTACCTCGTTAAGATCCCCGAGACCAAAGTTCTGACCTACGGGTTTGCCGTTAGAATAATGTCCCTCAGTAGCGTTGTTGATTACCACCAGTGCCTCTCTCTTTAATATCCCATCTTATCCCGATCTTTTCTTTAGCCCCCTGGACACATATAAGCACTTGTGGTTCCCTGAACATGCTTTCTTATCCCTGGATCATTGTGTGTTCTGTTTCCTCTGTGTACACAGGTCAAACAATTCTTCCTCTGTTGGATTCTTGTGCATTCTTCAGTTCTCAGCTTAGGTATCACTACCTCCAAAACGTGTTTTCCAGCTACCCACACTTGGACAGCTGAACTACTTTTCCTCTCTGTTCCATAGCATGGTGTCTTTCCTGACCGTAATAGTGATTCACACTCTCATACACCTAGTTGCCTGTTTTACTTGTCTCTTTCTCTCCTATTTTTTATCACTTTCCCCAAGTGTATTTCCCTCTGCCCCAATTATTGTAGCAATCTTGCCTAGTTAGTACTTTGTTCAGGGACCCCTTCTCTGACTTTAATGACATCTGTTCGCCCCTTACTCACCCATTCCATCCATTCGTGGCTCCTTGTACCACTTCTTCATGGCACCCATTATGGTACGGGAGGCTTTCATGAAGATCTGTCTCTGCTTTTTGTACATCCAATTAGCATCTCACACATAGTTGATATTCGAACATATTCCCTGACTGACTAAGTAACCCATAGAATGAGACAATCTTTAAATTCTCTGGACCCAGTATAGCTCTGGGGACACCCAGAAACTTGCTTGCCAAAGAATGAGCATTTCTCTGAAGCGATGGGCTTCTGTGAAACCCAGAACACAATAATGATAAAAATTATAATTCCAACCAACTACTGGATTAATGATTTTGGGGTGATAAGGAATAAGTAGAGGTTTGGGGATCAGAGCCTTTTGGATAGAGATCCTGGCTTGGCTACTTGCCCGCTATGTGATCTTAGACAAGCAACTGAACCTTTCTGAGACTGTTTCTTCTTCTGTGCGATGGTGAAGAAGGGTTATGGGGAGGAGAAGATGTGCTATATATGTAAATTGCTGCCTGAAGAGCAAGCGCTCAATTTTGACTGTTATAATCTGGATAGTTTTCACCCAAACATGGCCAGTTTGGCTTTGCCATCTGATTAACCTTCCTTTTTTACTCTGTTTGGCATGGACTGATGTAGCTTTATAATGGACAGGCAATTTTTCCATCAAGCTCAACCCTAGATTTTCCATGAAAGACTTTTTTTACTGAATTGAAACCACTTTGGCTCTGGGCACCAAGGGTCAACATGTTCCCATGGAAAGAAATCGAGATGGAAATTCTGCATATTGTGAGCATTCAGACTGTAGGGAGATCCAAATGATTAGAGCTTCCAGAAACCCACTGGCTATAAAAGAGAGCTGTGGTGGTGGGAGCTGGATGAAAGAAGGTGAAGGGGTCAGCCGAAGAACGTATATGTATGACCCATAGACACAGACAACAGTGGGGTGATGGCCAGAGGGAAGGTGGGGTGGGGGCTGGGTGGAGGTGGGCAAGTCAGGGGAAACAGGGGTATCTGTGACAGTGTAAACAATACAAATAAAGTTAAAGATAGTCAAAATCCAGGGAAAGTTTGAGATTTCAGTTACCATTGGTGGTCTGTCCTTCACCGATACTGAAACTGCTCCCACAGTTCTTTTCTCCAGGGAATGAAGGAGAAAGGGTGATGTCCAAGTTCAGTAGCCCTTTCTCATCCGTAGTTTTGCTTTCTATGGTTTCACTGACCTGTGGTTAATCATGGTTGAAAAACGTTAAATGGAAAATTCCTGAAATAATAAATTCACGAGGTTCTTTTTAAGAAGTCGGTTGTGAAAAAGAGAATGAATGGTTGATTATGGATTTTACTGTTCTGACTTCCATGAAGCCTGCAGGGAGCGCACCCAGCCCTCCAGCTGTTTAAGGGTTTTCATTATTGTGTCAGGCTCAGATTGTCCCGCCATGGCCGGGGCCAGTTTCTCAGGATGCAGAACCAATGCTTAAACGTTCTTTTTCCTAGACCAAGGCTACGGGAGACAGGTGGTGCCACCAACAATTGGTGAAGTGCCAGATGGAGACAGCATCCCTTGTACCTTTGTGCCTTTGCCTGTGCTGTTTTCTTCCCCCCCAAACAGTGTTTCCAGTTTGCCCTACCTCATTCTTGTTCTTACATATGGAAGGCACCACATGGAAGTCAGCAGAGAGCATGAGTTTAGAAATTAGCCTGACCTGGGTTTGAGCCTTGACTCTGCCTTCTATAAGCTGCGTGGGAAAGTGACTAATCTCTTTACGCTTGTTTCTTCCTCTCTAAAAAAAAATGTGGCTAGTAGTGGTACCCACCTGAAAGGGTTGTTGTGAAGATTAAATGAGACAGTGCACATAAAGTGTGAAGCACATGGTGATGCTAAACAAATGAGAGCAACTTTTTTTAAATAACTTTTTAAAAAGATTTTATTTATTTATCTTTAGAGGGCAAGGGTAGGGGAGAGGGAGAGGGAGAGAAATATCAATGTATGGTTGCCTCTCATCCATCCCCTGCCAGGAACTGGCCTGCAACCCAGGCATGTGCCCTGACTGGGAATCGAACCGAGATCCTTTGGTTCGCAGGCCCACGCTCAATCCACTGAGCTACACCAGCCAGGGCAAGAGCAACTTTTATTGATCCTTTGATTCGCAGCTCAAGCTCTATCTCTTTTTTGTTTCGAATCCCATTGCTTCTTCTCCAGCTCTTCATCTGAGGACTTCCCATACTCTGTCGTGACAGTCACAGTTGGACAACCCAAACCTTACTCGTCAGGAGCTTAAGGATATGTTTTGATACCAACCACCTCACTCTATGACTTTGACAATCTTCCCCACCCCCTGTTTTCATGATCTGTTCCCCATTTCACAAATAAAGCTCTATGGTCTATTACAGTTTCAAGCCTTCTAAAAACTGAAACCAAATTGCAGTGGAATGCCAACAACCTTCCTTCCCAAATCACACAAATATCTTTCCTTCCAGAACATTTATTATTTATACATCATGGAGCCTAGATCAGCCATTTCTCAAAAGAGCCACACAAAGTGGATTCTCCGTCAGGGAAAACAAACGACCAATTGAAAGGGATTTCACGCCTGAATGCTCTCATTCTGCTCATGCCTGGACATCGTGGCTGCTACCTTTCTGTACATTATCAAGGGAGCTGGGGTTTGTCACTTGCACCAGGCCCTGGCCTCCAGAAAAGGCCTTAGTGGTTACCGTAGAAACGTCTTCCTTCCTGGATGCAGACCCACGAAGGCTCAGGCAGCCATGACCCAAGAGGGGCCTTGTTTATACAGGAAAGAGCAGACAGTTTAATGGGTAGCTTTGCGGCTCAGATTCCTACGGTTTACAGTAGTTGGAGTAATAAAATTCATAATGAACGTTTCTTTATTTTACAGCTAACTTTTTGAGGTTTTTTTTTTTCTTTTCTTTTGTTTGTTTTCATTTCTTTTTCCTGAACACTATCTAACTGCTGGTAGGCATGGAGGGTTTTAATTGTCTTTTATTTATTTTTAATTACTAGGGGGAAAATGTTGAGAATAATTGTTCTGTATATGCATTGATCTACTGATTTTTCATGATATTTTTAATGACATCTGTAATAATAATGGTGGGAAAATTGAGAGTTATGGTACCTGAATTACCAGCCCAGGGATACGTGACTTTTTTAAAGAAGTAGACCTTTGAAATAGATGACAAAAAAAAAAAAAAAAAAACCCCACTCTGACCTCAATAATTAATTATTAATTGAATGTGGAATTTCCCTTAGGTAAATAGCATTTGTAATTTGACCCACAAAAAAGTGTAACATCTAGCTTTCAGGTATATTAATGAGTTACTAATTCAAGGAAATAGTCAAAGAAGCCAATAATTAAACTCTTGTCCTTGGCTGCATTTGGAGACTTGAGACGTCACAATTGGTCAGGAAGCTCGTGCTGTGTGGTTGACAAGGAGGAAAACCTATTAGAGTCTTCGAACAGCTGTTACTGTTTGTATCGGGTGCTTTACTGATGCTACCTTATTTAATGCTGGTAATAATCCTATAGGGTAAATCCTACCATCTGCAGTTTACTGATGCAGTTAGCAAGCTCTCAGAAAGGTAAAACTAATTCATTCGGAAATCGGAGTTCGTTCTTTCTGATTACCAAGCTCAGTGCTTTGCTGGCACTTTAGGCTGTATCTGCCCAAAGGAAAGGCGAGAAAAGCGAAGATCTTTCATCTCCAGGCAAACAGCATTTGTTTAGTCTCAGGGGCTGGCAGTCTATTAAGGAATTGGGCCTGATCTATAAGAACTATTTCTGCAGTTCTGAAAAGGACTAGAATTCTGCAGTATGCAGTGGGCACGCTGGATGGAGACTTAACTCCCTCACATTCATGGAGCAGGGAAACAGCCACCATCTGAAAGGCGGTTACTACCTTGGGAAGGTCCCCACAGCTGTGGGGAGCTGTAAACCATGGGAACTGCCCAGAGCGAGGGGAGCAGGTAATTTTAAAAGTCAGTGGAGGGTTTTAACGAGCCATGGGGAGTTTTAATTGATGGAGTCTCTCTTACACTTAAGACAGGTACCATTCTCTACAGTGGTTATTAAGCCAAGAACAAGAAAATTACTGAGAGAGAGAGAGAGGAGAGAGAGAGGAGATGAGTAGTAGTAGTTTGGGGGCAAGGTGGCTGGAAAGCACCTGTTGACATATTGCACATATCCGGAAGCCATAGTAAATGCTAATCAATATTTGCCAATCAATGAACAAGTGAATGGACTAATAAATAAAGAAGGGTAGGCAGGGAAGTGATAGATGCCGAGGTTTAGAAATAAACTTTCTCTCTGTGCTGTTACCAAGTGAGACATTTTAGCAAATTCCCAAGCTCCCTATGCTGTCCCAAGTGCCCACGACCCGGCACAGCCCTTGTCCTCTGTCTAGGATGTCCTCTTCAGTCCTCCTCTCCAGATCTTAATTGCATGGTAGGTGCCTTCCTCCCCCCCCCCCCCCCCCCCCACACACAATCTGTGTCTTCTGGAAGATTTCTCTTACTTCTCTGTTTTTCTACATTGTTATGCATAGCTCTCTGAGATCAGCTGCACTGTGTTCGCTATTCGTTCACTTGTATATCTTAATTTGTGCTAGGGTGTGACCTCCTGAGCTTTTATGTATTTAGCACTTAAGGTATTTGGTTGCACACAGGAGGATTTGTAAATGAATGAATAAGTGGATGGGTGGATGGATGCACTAGGTAAACCCTCTCACTTTTCAATCTGTGGCCTAAGCTGAAAACAGAGGGGCCCTGCAGTTGCAGGGGGAATATTGGTGTGGGGCTCAGGAAACTGGGTTCTGGTCTGCCTTCCGCCACCAGCCTACTGACTAGCTCTGGGAAAGTCACTTGCCATCTCTGAGCTTCACACTCCCCCGAGGTGATATGAAAGTGTTGGACTAAGGAATAGTCAACATTCTATCAGCTTCTGGGTACCTGAACTTAAGGTTTTAGCAAGAGTTTCTATGGATTAGAAGCCGCTTCCTTTCCCAAAATATCATCACCGAGGCCACTTTTCTGAAATTGCGTTTTGTGATGCACTGGTCCTGCACGATGTTATGAGGCCTTCTGCAAAAAGGGAATTATAGTCAGCACTTGGAGATGGTGGGGGGAAAAGTTAATGGCATGACTCCGCTGCAGGTCTCCTTGATTCATGTAACATACAAATCATCATTGGACACCCCAAGAGAGACATACCGTACCCGGTGTTGTGCTAGTTAATACCCGATAGAACAAGTGATCCATGGAACTCATCTTGGGAAAGTTCTGTGCTGGATGTACAAGCAAGTCCCTCCAATGTCAAGAGTCTAAGAATTCAAGTTTTGCTTCACACTGGGTTGGAACCTCTTTCTAAAGAAAGCTATTGGCACGAAAGGAAGTTAAAATTTCTGGCTGGAACCAGAAAGTTCAGAGAGGCAGAATTAGGACTCTGCGCTGAGTGAGGACGCGACTATGAGGTATTTCTCTCTGTAGTGATCCCATTAACAGCAGGCCCAGGAGGGGCAGAGATTGGGGGTTTACACTGTGGCCCTAAAAACCCTTCAGTTACAGTGAGAGGATTGCGGGATATGGTGAGGAAGTGGAAAAGGGGGACTAATAACCGCCAAACAGCCACTGCACCCTTCGTCTCATTTAATTCTGCTGACGAGTTTAGGAGACAGGTGGCTCTTTCCCTACCATTTCGTAGCTCGGGTGGCTGCCGCCCAAGGTCACAGCAACGATAGGTGGTGAACCTAGAACTTGCACCGTGGTCTTCTGGGCTCCAAAGCCTCCCGTCTCCCAGACAACACGGCTTTCGTGGCAGGGCTCTCTCTCTTTTACTTGTTGTTGTGATGGTGATGTTTGCCGCTGCTTATCTGTCTGTCGACTTTATGATTTTCTACGGAAAGTGGGGACAACACTTTCTCTGTTTCACGGAGGTTGTGGCAGGGGTGAAACGGACACGTTTTCTTTCTTCCTCAGACTTTCCCCCCCGTTTAGTTCTTTAAAGGGAGGCCCACTAAAAGAATGCTGACTATGTCATTTGTTTCTTGTAAGCGTGTCAATCCTAAGCAAGTTTGTGGTTAATGTAATTTACAATTCCCAGGACTTCCCATGAATATTGGGAGAATATGCACACATTTCTGGTTTTATTAAAATACATAAGTCAAGTAGATGGTAGTCAAACCTAAAAATCACCCTGCTCTGTCTTTGAGTAGATTATAAGTAACAAACCTTGTCTTTTTATTTGTGTTATAAATAAAATTTATGAGAAAAAATAGCTCGGAGGGACTAACATTGTATATGTTAATTTTTAGCTGTCCGTACTGGTAGAGTTTGTGAATGGAAGAAATTCCTGAGTGTGGTATTCGGGATGCACGTAGTCTTGCAATTAGTTCGGGTGAAATCATTTGTATTTCCTGAGGAAAATCTCGGAAATCCAACTGACTTAACACTTCCTTGTTTTGCTTTCAGTGGGGCAAACTTGATGGGTGGGGTTGTACCTGACCTGGGATTTAAGGTGATTGTTGGGGGTTTGGAGCGCTGCCTGTTAGTGGAAGTAAAGCTCATGGAAGGAGAACGGAGGTGAAAATCTTTTATGCGCCGTGGAGACGGCAGTCTGAATTCTTAGCGTCTACCATTGTTTAGTGCAGAATTAAAGGTGGGCTGGACACCATGGCCCGACCTTAATCTCGTTTCAAGCTTCCCCCTCAGTCTTTGTGCAGTCACATGACTGTCACTTCCTTCACAAAGTTTTCCCTCACTAGCCCTGCCCATAATTTTCTTTTTATTTTTGGAAGATTTGGTGTCCCAATTATGGACTCTCACATATTCTATTTTTCTCCACAACCACAGTGCGTCTTGTCCAGACCCATTTACCATGATACTTATAGAATTGGTCGTGGGCAAGGGCCGCCATGCCGGTCTTTCTCTGTATTCCCAGGGCGTGGCGCGGTGCCCGGTACATGGTCATGTTGGAACTCATAACTAGCACTTCCAAATGGTTCAAAACGCCAGGTGCTCTGTAAGCACTTAACATGGATTAACTCATTTGACCTTCACAACACCTCTGTGAGGTTGGCACTAATATAATTTCCATTCGAGATGAAGACACCGGGACAACATAGCATGAAGCGACTCATCTGAGAGAGCCCAGAGAGCGAAGGTCAGAAATCAATCAGACCAGGCAGGGTGGCCCAAAGCCATGTTCTCAGTTATTGCACAGTATTGTTGCAGATTAGAGGCAGACTCAGAGATCGAGTTTGGGAGACGGGATGTTTACTAAAGGAAGCAAGAAGGGGAGAGAGGGAGAGTAAAATTGGGCACGGTGCTGGAGTGGTTATTGCTCAATGGAATTGATCTGATCCGCTCTCAGATGACTGTACCCGCCTCACCTGGTCTCCAGGTATGTGCTGCCGTGGCAAAGCGGTGACTGCGGGCGAAGCGGCTCTTTTAGCCACGTAGACCTTGTGGGCGGCTGGGTGCTGTGGATCCCATCCTCCGCAGCTGGTCAGAAAGTTCTTCCTATAGGCACTCTGCATGGCTCATATCCGTGTCAGCCACAGATAGTTGATTGCCTCTCGGGGCAATCTAATAAACATTTATTAAATTAACATAGTTTTTATTAGTTATAATAACTATAATAGCTCCCACTTATTAAGTAGTTATTATGTACCGTATAAAGATGGCTATAACTTATTGAGCCATTAAACATCATTAGGATATACTGAGGTTAATACTCTATGACATAACCTAATTTTACAAATGATGAAATTGAGATCTACTTATGTTAAATAGCTTGCTCAGTGTCCTATAATTACTAAGTGGGAGAGCTAATAGTTTCTCCTCAGCCTTTCTGACACAGAAGCTCATACTCCTAACTTCTAGGCTAGTGTATGTGTCTTTCCAGCTTGATTGCTATGGGCTTTTCTATAGCAGACTCTGTTTTCTTCAATTTTGTGATGCTTGGCACCTAGTAATGCCTGGGGTATGGTAGGTATTGAATATGTATTTATTGAATGAATAATAAACTGGTCTTCAATTTAAAACTCATGGTTTTAAAAAGAAAGTAGCAAAATGAACAAACTGTCAGTAACCAGAGGGAAGGTGAGAGGGTATAATGGGGGGGAAAGGGGGAAGGGTTTTCAGGAACAACTATAAAGGACACATGGACAAAACCAAGTTGGGGTGGGACCAGGGAGGGAGGTGGGGATGGCTGAAGTGGTAGGGGGAATGCAGACAACTGTACTTGACCAGCAATAAATAATAATAATTAATAATAATAATAATAATAATAAATAAACAAACAGAAAGAAACTAGCAAAATGATTTAATAACTCAGTGACTTTGATGAGAAGAAACTGAGTATTTAACAAGGCACATTAAAGCCATATATTTGTATTTGCTTTGTAAGACTTGTCAAAGCTAAGTGTTGTTAGCATAAACCATAAGAAGAACCCACGTGCGAAGGTGCACCAATGGCCAGCATACTGGGTCAATCCATCAGGATGGATGACAGGCCACGTTCAGTTGTGGCAAGCGCATTGGCCTAGAGCTGAGGTTTTAACTCCAGACATGTCACCAATGTGCAGTTTGCTTCAATACTCTTACTTCTGAAATGAGAACATTATAGAAGATGATCCTTGAGTTTCATTCAAGGCTTAAATGCTATGATTCTGTAAAAATGATATGGAAGTGAAAGCAGCCATTCTGTGAAGGAACAGAGAGCAGAACCAGACCTGGTGGGTGGTGGACACCACAGGAAGATGTTAGCTGAATATTATATAGGGTATTCTGGAGAACACCCCTGTGAGGAAGTGATTCCCTCTTCTTTAGACGTGTTCACAGAGAGGCTGACCACGGTCAGGAGTGCTCTAGGTGGCTGCTCTGGGCTGGGTCAAAGGCTGCATGAGATGGCTTCAGAGGTCCAGTAACTCTCAGAGCCTGAGAATATAAAAGGCAAGGGTTGAATCCCAAATACTAAAAAGTATCAGAGTGTAGAGTAGGAAATTGGATTAAACAGTGTCTAGGACATAAGAGCTGCACAGGAAATATTTGTTAAATGAATTAACACTCAAATCCATTTAATCAGGATCCGTGCTTAGAATTAGGGTTGAATGTAACCAATATATGCAATCTTGGGTAATCTGAGAGCCAAATGAGATAATCAGCATGAAGGTGTTTTGCAAATTTTTAATGTTATGGTTTGGTTTCCTTAGAAAAGAGAGCCGGAGACAGAGAAAAACTATGTGCAGATAATACAGCTGCATTCCCAGTACTTAGACGAGAGTGAATCAGAATCTTTGAGAACATACAGTAGGTTCTGAGTTGGTGGCAACCATGAGAGCTATTCCCATGGTTTAGTTGTTGTCTAGGAAGAGAAAATCTTGTTATTTTTCAATTGCTATTGCCTAATATAAATCTGGTACAGAAGAAGATAGTAAACTTCTGGTGAATAAGTGTGTAAGATTGTCTCATTGGTTCATAACAACCTGAATTGCTAGACTCCTATTAGCCTTTTTCTCTTCTTGAGGAGAAAATGAAGACAAAGGTTATGTAAGGAGCTAAAGTGTTCCCAGTTAGAGGGTGATGGGATCAGAACTCCCCCGAAGCTCTGCTAACTTTAAGTTGCATGTACTTTTTACTTCACTATTTGCCTTCCAAAACCCAAACTGCATTGCAGGTTGCAATTGAGGAGTGGAGAGATTTTTTTAAAAAATTAATCAACTGCAACCATTCCATATGCCGAATTTAAGAGATTGAAACTTTACAATCTCAGCATTAGAGAACATAGACAATATAAAGTTGCAGGAAATCCTTGGTCTTGAGAGATTTGGACCACACTCCAAACTTTGACGTTCTCCACTGTTCTCACAGCTGAACAAATATGACATATATAATTGTCAAGCCCACCACTGATTTTATGAATTAATTCTTGGGATTTATGGTGTTTTGCACTCTCTTTTCAAAGCACCTTATAACCGTTAATTATTTAAGCTGCCTTACATCCCTCAGAGGAAGGACAGGGATGTTATTCTGCCCTGTGCCTGGGGGGAGGTGGAGGTCAAGAGAGGTGGAATGCCAGTGGTTACCGGAGTCCGGAGGAGGAGAGATCAGATTGCACCTGAGTGAACTCAGAGGGCTTCATTAGGGAGGAAATCCTGCTGGGGAGAAGGCACAGGGGTTTCTCTTGCGGGTTTTGAGTCAGAAGAAGAGAGAGAGTGCAAAGGCCTTTTCTGATACCTACCAATAAGATAATAGCTATCATTTACTGAATACTTACTATGTAGCTGGTAATGTGCTATGCCACTTACATTTTTCGGTTGATTTTATAAGAAAAACGTAAGTTGGGTAGTGATGACAAAAATAGCAGATACTATTTGTTGAGCACTCCCGCCATGCCCACACTTTACGGGTCTTGCCTCTTTAGATCCTCACAGCAACCTCATAAAGCATGTGCTGTTATTCCTACATTACAGAAGGGAATTAAATGACCCAAGTCACTTACTATTACATAACAAAGCTGAAATTTGAGCTAAGACTCTGCCTCCAAATCCTGGACTCTGTCTGTTTAGTTCTACTGGCAAATCATTTGTTTTCTTTGAACCATGGATTCCTCAGTTGTAAAAAGGGGATAATAATACCTATATCATGGGGTCTGATGAGAATTCTCTGTGATAATATCCCTGACAATCTCTTAAAGATATGTTAGAAAGATCATGAACTTTCAAGCAAGAAAGACCTCAGTTTGAATCACATCTTAATATTTAATAACGGTGATATCTCACATTAGTTAACAGCTTTCTGAACCTCAATTTCTTAATCTGTAGAATGGGGCTAATCATATTTTACCTTATAGATTTCATCAAAGATTAAATGAAAGGATGTATACAAAGTGCCCACTTCAGGGGTTGGCACATAGAAGTGTTCAATATAAACCCTTTCTTCCCCGGTTTTGAGATTAGGCACTGAGAAGTTAGCTGATTTGTGTAGCTGGTGTAACTAACCTGGGTTTTAACAGAAGCACTATGGCTTGGGAGTTGGGGTGCTTAACAGTAATAAGTACAAAACATTAAGCCACTTTGCGTGGATATTTAGAGTTTACAGTGAGTGTTCACATGTATAATCTCATCTCATCACCGTGAGAATCTACTGGAATAGGCAAGGGATGAAATAGCATTCCTTCGTCATTGGGAGGTTGTAATATATAAGAACTGAGATCATGAACTTTGAATTCAGAATGATATGGATTTGAATTTTCACTCTGGCTTTCTGAGTCTCAGTTTCCTCACCAGTAAAGTGGGGGCGAGTATGACATTTCATAGGATTTGTGTGAGTATTGAATGAAATAATGTAAACAAAGTACTTCATATTGCATTGAATACATGTTAACAGTTGAAAACTCATCTTCCTTCTCTCTCTCTACACACACACACACACACACACACACACACACACACCCCTAGAGTATTCAGGTAATGGTGTGAAACAATATATAGGACGCCATGATGCTTTGACAGGGAGAGAGGAATCAAGGATCAAGGCAGGTTCAGGTTCAGGTTTGTGGAAACTCCTTAAGCTTTAATTTCTTCATCTCAGAAACGGAAATGGTACATACAAAAGTATGATGTAAAATGGTACTTTTGTTATCTGTGGAATAAAGTGGGGTTTTGTTATCTGTTTTGTTCTCGTTACATCCAGGAGTGAACTCTGAGAAAGGTTAGCCATCAGAGAATCTGTTTCCCGAAGTAGATATTAAGATCCTTGAAGACAGAGACTAAATGCACATGTTTGAATGTCTCTACTTCGTACGATATTGTACCATTACATGCTAATTAGTTTTGACTTCTGCGCTGGTCTTCGACCTTCTTGCCCTGCGATGCATTCCTCATCCTTCCCTGGTGGCTCTTACGCTGCAGAAGCTCCTGACTCCTGGTGTCTTTATTTCCTGGGCCCCTACACCAACCAGCTGGCTTCCAGCTGGGTTTCCCCGATGGGATACACCGATGAGAGATTAAGAGTGGGAAGAAGCGAGAGCCAGGGTGTTTGTTCTCCCCATGCGCCTTCCATCTCAAGCTGAGGCTTTGTCTACTCCGTGGCTCATGATTATCCCAGCCTCGACTGGGTGACTCTGGCTCTTGGGCATTTTGCTTTGTCCTTCTGGTGCCAACTTCTTGCCATTGCAGGTCTCCGGGGTGCCTTATAGTCTCCCGTGTAGCTTCTCACTCATTCATCAGCGACGCAACCAATTCCTCAGATTAAATTTCTTCTGTTTTAGACACTTAGTTTCTAGGTTTAACAGGTTAGATGTGGAGTAACATGTACATACACATAGGCCAATTTTTACCAATGATCAAATAGCACTCTTCTCAACAATGCAATATTTTCATATAAGTCAACTTTGAAACTTTAAAACATATCACACAAGGAAAATATCCTGTCAAGATAGGCATATTTAAAAATTATACACAAACTTAGAATGGTGTTCCTTGTGATTTAGCAATAGCAAAATTAATTCTAAGTTTTTTCAACTTTATTTTTCTGGCTGACCAAGCTTCAGAGCTGAGATAAATGTTGCCACTTAGTGTTCTTTAAATAGTTTTGGGCGACTTTTTGATTTGAGAAAAGAACATTCTTCAGTGAAGACAGGGACAGGAATCACCAAAAAATAAAATAAACAAATAACATACTTTGGATATTCTTGCCATTATGTCATAGCATTACATGCTATCTTGGCAAGTTTATGGATAATTTAAATTATTTTTGGTTTCACTTGGTAATGGTTTGACACAAAACAGTGATGTAATTGGCAATACTTCTATGTTGCTGGAAAACTTACTTGGAGTATTCTCTGTGTTCCTTACAATACACTGTTTTTTCCAAGATAATATTATTAGTTAATTTATTGATGCACTTATTGGTTTATTTAAAAATTTATGGGATGAATACTCGCTATGCCAAATATTTCGATACAGAAAACTCCTTTGATGGACCAGTTCTAACGTTATTGGAGTTATCAATCTATTTAAAACTTATTTACCCATGTAACATTTGCATAACAAAATTAACCATTTTAAAGTGAGGATCTCAGCAGCAGTTAGTACGTTTCCAATGTTGAACCACTACCATCCCTATTTCCAAAATATTTCCATTACTCCCAATTAAAAGCCCTTATCCCTACACACTTTGTCCCCATTCTTGCTTCCCTCAGCTCCCCCTGGGACCCACCGCTCTTAACTCTGTCTGTGGATTTATTTATTCTGGGTATTTCACACGAATGGAACTATATCATATACGACCTTTGTGTCTGGCTTTTTCATGTAATTTTTTCAGTTTATACATCTTTTAGCACTCATGAGCACTTCATTCCTTTCCATAGTTAAATAACATTCCATCTGCGTGTGCATACGACAATTTGCCTTTCCTTCCATTTACTGATGACCATGTGAACTGGTTTCACCTTTGGTTGTTGTCAGCAATGCTGCTATGAAGATGCATGCCCCAGTGCTTGCCTGGGTGCCTGTTTCAGTTCTTCAGGGTTGGACCTGGGAGAGAAGTCGTGTGTATCTACTTTCGACTTGTAGGTATAGACCATAAGACAGGTGATATGGTAACTTTATTTTGAGCCTTTTAAGGGAATTCTAAACTGTTCTCCACAGCGGCTGAACCATTTGACATTTCCAACAGCAATGTATAAGGGTTCTGATTTCTCCACTTCTTGCCAACATTTATCATTTTCCACTGTTGTTATTGTTTTCAGAGCCATCCTAGGGTTTGTGAAGTTGTAACTCGCTGTGGTTTCACTTTGCATTTCCCTAACGGTTAATGATGGTGAACATCTTTTCATGTGGTTGTCGGCCATTCGTCTTCTTCTTTGGGGAGGTGTCTCCTTAAGTCCTTTATCCTCTTTTGAATATTTTTTGTCTTTTTGGTGTTAACTTATAGGAGTTCTTTATGTATTCTGGTTACTAGACTTATCAAATCCATGATTTGAACATATTTTTACTCATTCTATAGGCTATCAGTCACTTTCTTGATAATGCTCTTTGACACGCCAATGGTTTTAATTCTGATAAAGTCCATTTTCTCTTTTATTACTTTTGTTGCTTGTACTTTTGCTGTCGTATCTGAGAAAACATTGCCAAATCCAATGCCATGAAAATTGATCTGCTTTTAATGTTTATAAAATGTTTAGTATGTCTTCTATTTCATGTTTAGTTTGATATATAAATATACAGCTATATACATGTGTGTACATGCATGCACAGATACATACACATATCTGACACATGATCATTTCAAGGCACTTTTAAATTTTTTGGTGCGTTTGATCCTTTTAACAATGCCGTAAGATGCGCAGGGCAACGGTGATATGCTCATCTTTGAGATGAAAGAAACCCTGAGCCTGAAGGAGGAAAACTGTGAAAGCCTCCTGGATGGTAAATAGCAGATGCGAGGCACAGATTCCAGCCCTGCAGCCCCATGATGCGTCTGCACCCTCCCGCCGTCACGCTCCGCAGAGTGTCTCAATGTTTGCTGAACGACGTGAAACAGGGCAGGGAACAGAAAACTGAGGTTTGCCATGTCCCTACTACTCCACCAGGCTTTATGAAGGGGCTTCTGCATGTATCATCCCACGGTTCTCACACCATCCTGGAGGCAGACGTTGATATTCGACTTTAAGACGAGGAAAGTGAGGCTCAGAGACCTTGTAATTTACTGTGTAGCATGCAGAGGGCTAGCGGCAGAATCCTTGTTCAACCCCAAGTGAGCTTGACTCCTTGTGATAATCGAGCATTTGGTGGAGAGCCCAGCGGCAGGCGATCGTTTCAAAGCTGTATAATAATGGAATTTGAAAAGTGGAAAGCAGTATTAGAATTTTTCTTCTAGGTCTTCCGTTGCCCATGTTTAATGAAATCTGAGCATCTGTTTCTTACTCTTACAGCTCATCTGCTTCCATGATAAGCCTGACTCCCCCACCCGCCTTTTCAATATTCCTCAACCAGAGTCCCTGACAACATTAAAAATCCTACCACAGGGGTGCAGAACCATTTCTGTACAGTGTCAGCCTCCAGGCTCAGCTTGGCCTGATTCTGTGGCACAGCTCTCCCAGCCACCAAGGATCCTCATCTGGTATTTAACAGATTATGCCCCTGAATTCAGCCCTCCCACCTCCTCTGCCTGCCCTTGGCATGCAGACAGGAAATTAGAGACTAAGGGAAATTCACCTCTGACCTTTAATTCACTTTTTAATAAAAGCATTCAGAGTCATTTTCATGCTTCATACCAGACACATGAGACGGACAACTTACTGGTTCTTTGGAGGGAAATTCATCCATCCTCATGCACTGGCATTTTTTTTTCAGTGTGTCAACCCCCCAAATCAATTGCAAATGTCGAGCATGGTCACGTGAACACCCGTCCAGTGCCCAAAACAGAGTAGGTGCTCGTGAAGATTGACTGTATTCAATGAATACTCACTGTTTTTGAAAAGTGAATGTTGGTGGTCTTATTTGCCGTAGTAAAATGAATGGATAGAATTGTCCTGATTTTATATTTTTCTCCTATCAAATTTTTCTTAAACTGTTGGTGATTTTGATGTGATAATTTTTATTACACATGCCTCAGTTGTTTGAGAAAGAAAGCCCAGTTTTCTTAAAACTGACTTAAGAAAACAAAGGGGGGAATTTATTAGCTCACTTACATGCCTTGGCTGGACCCAGATTATCTGTAGTAACCTGGCTCCTCTTTGTCTTGGCCTGCTTTCCTCAGACCGGCCTTCTGAAGCAAATTCGTGTGGCAGCGAGAAGCCCACTGGTGTCTTCAGGTCTCCAGGCATATCTTACCAGTTTGGCAATTTCAGCTGGAAGACAGGGATGCTGTCCTAACTCAAGTCCTGGGACTGCCTGTCATGTGCTCACCTCTGGGCCGGTTGTGGTGGCCAAGGTACTGCTGGACTTTTGTGGGTTGGTGGGTAACACGCCCACCCCTGCAGCTAGGATCAGCCTTCCCTGAATGATATGAGCTGAGACTGGAGTAAGGAAACTCCTAAAAGAAAACTGGGGGCCAACTCAGCCAGATAATGAGGGGAAAGAAAATAGGCAAAACAGCAAAGGCCCACCACACATCTGATGCCGTGCAGGGTCATTTAGGGATTATAAACGTGTTACCCAAAATCGTAAGCTTGATTTCTTGGTGACAGGAAAAGACACAACATTATTAAGTGTTCTACAGTTGGAAAAAAATGAATTTCAAACTAGAATGTACATTTAAGGAGCTTCTTTTGAAGCCTCCTTTACATACATATAAGCGAAAGTTGTAGCTGCGTATCCTGATATTTTTACCTAGTCCAATGCATTGTCTGTTTTCAGCCTTTTCCACTACTAACTGACTGCTATGTACCAAACATTGTATCCACATTGAGAATAGAGTGTTAGGTAAGAAATATATTTCTCTCCTCTGGGAAGTTAAACCCTAAAGGAGCTTAGGAGCCATATCTAATTAACTCATAACTTGTGACGTACTAGAAGTTTGAATTGATGCACTAGAATTGTTCCATTTTCAAATACTAGCTATGTAAATATATCCATCTTATTTTATGATTTTTTTAATCATCACCTGAGGATATGTTTATTAATTTCAGGGAAAGAGAGAGAAACATTGATCAATTGCCTCCCATATGCACCCCAACTAGGGAATCAAACCTGTAAACTTTTGGTCTATGAGATGATGCTCCCACCAACTGAGCCACCCAGCCAGGGCACACATACCCTTTTATATAAGAAACAGGTTCTTTGAACAGGTTGAGTAATACTTATTTACTTGGATCTGTGTTAGACCCTTTGAACTGATGTCCACCTTCATCGTGAAATCATTTTTAGGTCCCCCTTTACAGCGAAAGGGGGAGAAATTGGTTCAGTGTCCCACAGCAAGACGATGGGGGAGCCAGGAGTTCCCTGAGTCTGAGGTTCAAGCTTTCAAGGGTGCCATGCCTCTGCTGGGTGATCTGTGATGTCTCTCATGCCATGGTCACCAGTCACACCCAGAAACGTATGCTTGCGTATAGAAGCCATTGGAAACAATCCTCAGGAACCTTTGGGAAAGCTGCGATGGCAACGCCGTGAGTCTGTTCCTTGTGCCCCAGGAATTATGCGGTTGTGTAACATCTAAGAGTGTATTTCCATTGCTCAACGTGAGAATGCACTTCTGACACATTGTACTTCCCAGGTGTTTGTGCCAATCAGAGGCAGCGGTACCTGTGGGAACTGCGTTGGGCGGTGCAGACAGTTAAGTAAGGTTTCGTTTTGCGTGTCACTGCTCCCTCAGTCTCCCTCCCTTGCCCTCTTCCGCACGCATTTGTTGGGATTTCCAGCATTTCGGAGGTGGCAGAGTTCACGCTTAGTGCAAACGAGCTTTTTCTTTCATTCTCTACTCCTTGACTTATTCTTACCCATCATCGATTTCCTCCTGTCCCAGATACTGTAGTCTGTGCTAGAGACAAGGGAGTGAGAAAGGGCTGAGGGAAAGAGTATGAAGTTTGAACTCAGGGTCTAGATCCTGACTTCTCCTGCTCTGAGTACAGTTTGGAGATAGTCAACTCAACTCAACAAATTCACTTTCTTCTTCTTTAAAATAGGAATCACCCTGGCTGCTGTGGCTCAGTGGGTTGATTGCCAGCCTGTGAATCAAAGGGTCACTGGTTCGATTCCCAGTCTAGGGCACATGCCTGGGTTACAGGCCAGGTTCCCAGTAGGGGGAGCATGAGAGGTAACCACAGATTGATGTTTCTCTCCCCCTTCTTCTTTCTAAAAAATAAAATAAATAAAATCTTAAAAAAATAATAAAACAGGAATAATTTCCATTATTTGCAGGAAATTTACTGAGTGCTAGAAGGAACACAAGGCTCAATAAATCTTTATTTTCTTCAAGACATTCCCCCTGCTATGTAAGAGCTCACAGTTTAGAAGTTGGCAGGACATTTTTCAAGATTATTTCAAATCAGGGAAAAATCAAGTGTCTGTGAAGGGTGACCTCTCAGTGGTACAGGAAGGCATGACTAACCAAATACACCCAGCCGGTACTGGTAGAATCCAGTTTTGAATTCAATTTCCTAGGAAATCTCCAATAAGGTAGACATCTTTGGGTTTACTAAACTATCCTTTGGACCTAGTTATTAAAGAATATTTCCTGAAGTAGTGAATTTTCAGGAGGAAAAAATGAGTTGGGATATCTCATGCTAGTTTAAGGAGTGTATGTATAGTACGAGCAGGGGTGAAAAATGTGGCTTATTTTCTCATTAAAAGAATGAGTAAATACATTGTAAGGAATTGTATGAGTCAGAGAAGGAAAGTTCTGGCACCAAGAAGTTGTTTGATTTCACAACAGATGGTTAGTGTCATAAAATTACTCTTCAGCTGGGCAATCCTGGGCGCCTCGGCAGTCGTGTGCTGGTTTGTGAGTGTGCAGCCTTTCAGCCAATCAGCACGAGGCAGCTGCGTGTCGTTTCAGGCTGCAGACACTGTCCGTACTACGCATCGATACCACTACATACGCGTGATAACAATAGCGTTACACAACCGTCAGCCTCTCTTGACCTGCTTTTCCTACTTGTCCCCTGCCACCCTGCGGTGGCCCCATCGAACACCCAGAGACTGTTTATATGTGTACCTCTGCTTGGCCCTTGCTTCCCCAATGATGTCCTTGAGAGATCACCTTGAGTGTCGTCATGAAGCAGCTGAAATGAGGTTTCAGTGTTCCTTCGGTGTAGACTAAACAATACCC
>PVKU01008731.1:36223-60348 GCA_004027475.1 Anoura caudifer | reverse complement strand
CTTTATCCATCCATAAATGGATGAAATCTTGTGTTGTTTTATGTCTTTGCTATTGTGAATAATGCTGCAATGAACATAGGGTGCATTTATGGTTTCGTGTTAGCATTTTCATTTTCTTTGGATAAATGCCCAAAAGTTAAATTGCTCAATCTTGTAATAGTCTATTTTTAATAATTGAGTAAACCACCATACTATTTTCCATAGTGGCTCTAACAATTTACATTCCCACCAACACTACAAAATTGTTCCATTTCTCCACATCCTTGCTAAACTTGTTATTTCTCATTTTTTGACAATAGCCATTGTAACAGGTGTGAGGTAATACATCACTCTCATTTTAAATTGTGTTTCCCTAATGATAGTTATGTTGAGTATCTTTTCATGTACCTTTTGGGCATTTTAATATCTTTCAGGAATAATGTCTATTCAGGTATTTTAAGTCATTTCGAGTCACATTATTATCATCGCTCTTCAGTTGTATGAGTTCTTTGTGTAATTGGGATATTAACTTTTCATCAGATTATGATTTGTAAATATTTTCTCCTATTTACTAGCTTGCTTTTTTATCTGTTGATAATTTCATTGCTATGCAGAAGCTTTTGGTCTGATGTAGTACAACTCGTTTTTTTCTTTTGTTTGTTTGTTTGTTTACTGTTGTTTTTCTGGCTTTGTTGTCCAGTTCCAAAAACTGTTACCAAGATCTATGCCAATAAATTTACTGCCTATGTTTTTTTTCCTAGATTTTTATGGTTTCAAGTCTTACATTTTTGTGAGCCACTTTTGTGAGCCACTTGCAAAAATGGGGCCACTTTTGTGTCCACAATGCCCCTTTCTGTAATAAATCAACCTAAACAATGCGTTGGTGACCCATCTTATGGCTAGACATTATGGTCTCAGGTTCTACGAAGGGACATTTAGGAATTCTAAGTGTCCATGTTTCTCTTTCCGAACCATAAACCATTGGTGATGCAGCAAGAACTTAACCTTGGTTGGAAGTCAAAGCCAAATGTTCTCACAAGTGAAAAGGAGGTAAATGGGAGGCAGTCAGTCCCACAGGTCTTTATGTGAAAAACACTCTGGATTATTTCTAACCTTTAAGCTATCATGGACTAAGTTGTGCTGTCTCATGTCTCTGTGTTTTGCATCTTGTATTACATTTACCTACAATTTGAGGGCACACGCTACACCAATCCAGTTTTAATCATCTGTCTTAAAATGGGTTCTTATTCACTAATGCCCAACTGTTATTAATTATTAATCTGATTTCTGCTAATTGTACACGTGGAAGATGTAACCTTAAGATTTATTTGGGGACTGGGCTGTAAGAACACAATGTTGAAAATACAATCACCATCTAAAAGTTCCACAGGTGAGGAGGACAGTAAGAGTTTCATAAGGATCTTTCCTCTGCTTCAGCAGCAGGTATGGAGGGGCCTGTTTTACAGCCAATTCAGCTTCCATTTAAATTAATATAGTTAGTAGTCCTTGTAGAGTTATGGTATAAGGACATTCAAATAATTAGACTCTAGCATTTGTTCATAAAATTCTTTTCGCAATATTTTTCCAGTAATCTTCTACAACCTCACTTGATCTTAGTTTGTCTCTTTTTACTCATTCAGCAATGACCCACTTAGAAGGATAAACTACCCTCTGTCTACCTCTCTTAAAACACACACATCCCTCTTCTTCCTTTTGCAGTTGCATTTCTTCTAAATTTCAAAATGTTACCAGAAAGAGGACCTGGCTCACAGCAGGATTGCTGAAGGGTAGTCAGTAGTGCACAGATTCTTGACTCTGTGCAGGAAGAATCCCCCAAAATAAGCCCAGGTGGTTCTACATGTATATGTATTAAAGCTGGGGAAGGTGAACCAAGGAAGGACCTAGAATAAAAAGAGTAGCAGAAGAGAGACTAGGTGGGACTTCTGTGGTTCTCTTACAGCTTTAAGGGAAAAATGTGAGAGTTGGGGGGAGCAGCTGTCTGCTTATTGCAGAATCACACAAAAGGGGCTCTGGGGAAAGGTTTAGTGTTTTTTTGAAACAAGCTACCACAACCCATTGTTGCCCTGGTTGCAAGTCTTGTGGGAACCCCTCAGATATTAGAAAAAACAAATTTACTAAATAAAAAAAATATTTCAGTAGGTATAACTCAAGAAGTGTGCATATCACTTTCTTCGTCTTGAGGAGATTTCTTGCTTTCAAAAGGTGAAAGTTTTAGGTAAGATCTCTCAGGATCTCAAAAAATATTCATCAGCTTTCTCAGGTGTGCCATTTCAGGGTCGTGGTCTTCACTAATTGGTCAGTACCAGGACAGAAGATCTAAATTATATGACAAAATATGTGGCAGAGGAAGGGACACCCATATGTGAAGTGGACCTGAAGAAAGTGGGAAATGTGTTTGGGCTGCATGTTGTATTTGGACAAATAGATCATGTGCCACACACTTTATGAGCTACAATAAGATATTTCCAGTACTATTATTTACTGCATGAAATCGCATTTTTAAAAAGATTTTATTTATTTTATTTTTAGACAGTGTGGAAGAGAGGGACAAAGATAGGGAGAGAAACATCAATGTGTGGTTGCCTCTTGTGCACCCCCTACTGTGCACCTCTCCAGTAACCCAGGCATGTGCCCTGACCAGGGAACCAAAGCACTGACCTTTTGGATCACAGGCTAAAGCTCAGTCCAGTGAGCCACACCAAACAGGGCTGAAATCACATTTTTAAACACCAATGTGTTAGCTCATATACATGTGAAAATATCAATAATTGAGTCCACCATATATGTAAGATTGATTTCTGTTTGACATTATATATGTTTGTCTGATTCAAAGTTCCCCCAATCTTTTGTTGCCAGACCCCCTTTTCCTTTTCTGCAGTGGTCCACTGGAAATGTAAAAGAGAGCCATTTACTAATTTAACAGGAAGCAACAAGCCTTCTCTGGCCAAAACAATTTGGCCGTTTAACACTGCCCACCTAGCTGCAGCATCAGCTCAGTGAATTCCTTTTGCTTTCAAGGTAGCAGCTTCAGAAGTCTTCAAATTCTCATAATTGCCAATTGTTTCAATATCTGTAGAACATCTAATAACTCTGCAACCTATTTTCAGTCTTTAATGCACTTCTTTGAAAAAGTTCAGAAGGATTGCTGTTTCCACAACATCTAGACTTGTGAGCTGCACCAAGGACGTAGCCACTATCATTGCAAATATGGGGAATTTGATTTTTTGAAAATTGAGAGGCCCGAGTTAGAACAATTATTCAGATTGTTGGGAGTTTCTTACTAGGGTGAATAAAAACCTCTATTTGTGTCCATCATAGAAGTTATTGCCTATCCAACTTGGTAACATTACTGTTCATTGTTCATGGATTCATATGTAAACCGCATTAAGTCAGCATCAGCAAGGAGTCTCCTGGGAACCATCCCTGGAAGGAAAGAGATGGTCAGTGGGCACAATGCAGCCATGGGTGACTTTATTCTGCACAGCATGCAGCAAATTTGCTTTGATAACTGTTATCTCAAGTTGAAAACAATGGGTGCAGAAAGTGAGAAACTTACAGAAGTGTTGAGTCTGATGGGAATTCCGTGGAGACTCAAAAGAATGAAAACATAAAAATCAGAGAGCCCATCAATCTCTTTTCTGTTTGTTTGCATAACATTCTACAGCAGAGATGACTGTCATGCAGGGAGGGAGCCCTTTGGCTTCTGAGTCTAATTGCTGATGATAATGTCGTATAGCTCTATGATAAACTCTATGTTTTGAGGTAAAACTTCCAAAATATTTTGGTATGAAAAGTAGAAAGTTTATACTTAAATGTGTGACATAGTGTGAGCTTTGTATAATTCTTTAGAGATTTTACGTCTTTCTACTTATATGAGGAAGTGACGGTAGGGAAGTTTCATGAACTAGATCAGGTCAATTTGGCTATATAAGAACAAATAAAAATTGGAAAGATTCTAAATCCAATTGTGACAATATCCACTGAAACCCAGCATCCTCTAAGTTTCTTCTCCTATTTTAGAAGAGGAAAAAATATCCTTCTGAGCCTTTCAAGATTGATTAGTATCCATCTTTAGATATAAGATGGTCAATCTATTTTACTTGAGGTAAGCAAAATTGAAGCTTATTCTTGGAGACCTGATGCCTTCATGTTGCTAGTTTTGTAACTGGTAAATTATCTACTTTTGTAAGTCTAGTAATGTCCTAGAGCATAAAAGTACATCATCCACATATTGGATTAAAGTGGAAACTTTAAGAAGTGTAACGTTGTTTAAATCAGCTTTCCACATCTGAGAGAAATAAGTGAGGTTCTCTGTATATTCCTGGGTCATTTTAGGGTAAGTAAATTAGCAACCTTCCCAAGTAAAGGCAAAGAGATAATAACTATGCATCATATTTTATTGAAATGCTGATCAAGTCACTACATACATTTATTACTGAAAAATATTTACAACTCACAGAAATGGCTGATAATAAGGGGTATAATGGCTGATAATTTGGAATCACAGAATATCTGGAAATAACTATTCTATTTATATCTCTGTGAGTATGTACAAATCTTTATTTTTAGTAGGTTTCTTTACTGGCAAGTTGGGAGAATTACAGAAGCTTCTATATAAATTATGTCTCCCTTTAAAGTAATTTTGTATAATGGGCTTAATTCCAGCTAGTGCATCAGGTCTTAAAGTAAAAAGGCAAATATTAGGCAGAGGCAAAGTATTATCAGTAGTTATTTTAATGGGAGTGACTGCTCTTGATAGTATCAGTACTGGAAGGGGCTCAGAGTTGTATTGAAGCATCCTGCGAGAAACATTGAATGTCAAGATTTTTATTTTCTTCCTGTGAAAATTCCTTTATAGGTATTATTTTCTCAATCGTTTCAATATTCAAATATATTTCTCACTTCAATGAAAAAATATGAGGGTGCCATGATTTAAAAAAAAATGTCCCTGTCAGGAATACTGAGGCTGATGAGACCAGTAAAAAAAAATATATTTTGGCTCATAACATTTTATAGTGGGAAGGGGAAAAGTTTTGATTTAAGAATGGTCATTAGTTGCAAAGATATCCCTACCATTGGCACTGAAGCTTTAGTCTTAATTGGGTGTCGTTAAGAACAAATAAAGTAGTCCCAGTAACTACAAGGGCCTTAGTAAATTCCCCTATTACAGTAATTTTAATCTCCATCTATCAGTAAGGAGAAAGGGAAACACCCTTAGAGTCTTCTGAGCATCCATATGCTAACTTTTGTATTTTTATTTTTCTAAATCTTATTTCAGTTTTCTATAATTTGAACCTTATTTGGTAATTCTGTTCCTATGCTTCCAGGAACCACTAGGTATTAGTTGGAATGGGTCAGAATGACTGCCATCTTATATTTTAACCATTAAAATGAATTTTTCTGCAAACCCATGTGGGTCCTGGAGAAAATCTTTGAAATTTTTGGATAGATTTTTATATTGCTTTTAGTTTTAGGGACATATATATAATCCTCTTTCTCCTCTGCCTTCTGAGGGAAGCTGCTAGAATTCTGAATTATTTTTGTCTCACTTTCTATTTTCATTTCCTTGAAGTTTATTAGGGAATTGTAGTGGAGGAGATATAAAGGAGATAAGAAAGGAAGAAAGAAGGAAGAAAGAGGACAATTGCAGGCAAAAAAATTAAAACAACCCTCGGAGAGCACAGGGAATAGTGAAGGAACTGTAGAAGGAGGAGGAATGAGGTGCTGGCATTTATTAGCCATAGAGGCCTTCTTTAGTTCAGAGACAGTCCCTAGAAGTTTTTATTATTTTTAAAGATAATTTATCTGTTCTTCTCCTAGAAGCTTCTAATTTCCAATACAGATATGTTTGCCATTTATTTAGTTAAATTTTAGAGCTGTCTTTTTTAAATTTTGCATGGAAAACTTAATTAGGCTGTCAAAAGATGTCTTTTCTGGCCATCATAAATGGACACCTACTATATTAAACTCTTTGCATTTCTCTAAGTACTTGCAAATAAAGTGTTTTTCTTTATTGTGTATTCAACAGACTAGTAATGGGGGAACTGGGGCTGAGAGTATTCAGCCTTGCAGGTTTGATCTCTCACATTAATTTATTTTACTTTTCTTTGGACATTTGCAGAGTGTGAGTAAATTTCCAGGGATGTTGCATGGTAACTTTAAGTGGGCTGCTTATGGGTTGAGCTCCAAGGAGCTGTCACCTCTTGAGTCACATCAAAATCTCCTTTGTGTCTCAGATTTCCTCCCAGGAGGTAGGTAACCAACCTTTATGTGCACATCCTCCTAGGATCGATTACTTTAATTACTTTTGAGTTGTAATTCTCTCTGAGGTCTTGCACATTTTGAAGGATTTCCTCAGACACCCGCACAGAGATTCTTAGACACCTAAGAACACCAGAGACTGGACCTTCAGGGAGGAAGTTCCTTTTGTCTTCAGAGCCAAAGAAGTGCAGTCTCTCATTTATCCAGCGAAATGTTTGGTTCAGATTCTCAAAAAACAATACCAATTGAAATCCAAAGTGAAGAAGCATTCATCATTTGTTTTTTTTTTTTGTTTTGTTTGAGTTTTCAAGTCTCCTTGTCAGCCTTGTATCTTTCAACTCTTGACATTTAGCTTCATATTGAGGACTTTAAAAAATGCTCAAAGCAATTCAGGCCTTTTAGTTTGAAACAGGGAAGTCCAGAATTCTGAGAAAAAAATCCCCAGAAGCTCAACTGGTACAATTCGAAGAGTTAGTGAGCCACAGTAGGTCCCCAGCTGGTGTCTAGCAAAGTCGTCCCGGAAGGGGGTGGCTTCTCTGGAATCCTGCCACACTGTTCCAAGTAAGTGTTAAAGTAAGAAATGTTTAAGTACGCAGAGAAATTTTAGCAGTGTATTTTCAAAAAAGGAACAATATCTCAAAAAATTGAAAGAGTGCTCCAGAGAATGGCAGTTTTCTATCTCATTTTATACATTACAGTCACAGGAAATATCACAGGGGCTACATAAAAATTACTGGTGTTGGATAGGGAGTCTGGAGAAGGAAAAACAGATGAAATTCCTGGGATTGGATAAAAATTAGAACAATAGACATGAGCTTTTTACATTGATGTTTACAGCATAGTTAGCAGTGAATCAATGTGGTAACAATAACAATGAAAAAGTTTTGGTCTCTGCTCTGGTTGCAGACAACACAAAGTTCTGCCACCAGTTATGGGATTGTGTTGCCAAATTTAAGAGCAGAAAACAGATCTATCCACCTTGTGTTTAGCAGGCTACATCCTTCTCTTATTGTTAATGTATGCCTTGCAACCTGTTTTCCTGATATGATCCACTTTTTACTTAGAAGTGCCATATTATTTTTCTTTTCCCTATTATTCTTTTTATAATTTTTATTTATATCTTTGTTCTTTTGTTTTTAGAAAGGGTAAGGAATGGGAAAGAGAGGGAGAGAAACATTGAAACATGTGAGAGAGAAATATCAAACAGTCCCTTTTGTGTGTACCCTGACAGGGGACCAGACCTGCAATGCACGCATGTGCCCTGATCTCTAATCAAACCAGGGACATTTTTTGCTCTGTGTGACAGTGCCCAACCAACTGAGCCTCAGCAGTCAGGTTTCCCTTTATTGTTCTACTACAGATCATGACAGACAGCTGTAGGGGCAAAAGATTTTTTTCTCTCATCATTTCAATTCCTCTAGCTAAGCCACTAATCAAAATAACAGAGACAGATTAACAGGAGACAACATACAAAGTCTATTATACTAATGAATATTCTCAAATGAAAAAATAGAGTCCCAAGGAAGTACTGGGTAGTTAAGACTTACATGAATTCTAAAGATAAAGAAGAAAAAGCATTGTGGTTTGAGGCTTCAAACCACACATATGGCCCAAAGCCATCACGTGGAGATTCCATAGCAAATGAAAGGCAAATAAATATTGTCTTGGCATTTCAATGTGAATGTTCCTCCTTGAATTAGTCCTCCATCTAAATAATTGCTAGGCAGTTAAGAGGGAATTTCTAAGGGTTTTTCTGAGCCCTCTGTCTCCCAATAACAAGATCAGTTTTAATGCCCTACAAGGCTCATCTGGGGTGGCAGCTATGCCTCCCTTCACAGCAGAGGGCCTAGTCGTAGGCTGGTTTAACATGGCTAGTTCAAAGCTCAATCGTAGTACAGCTAGAAATTAATCAAAGTCATTATACACCTAAATTATTACAAGACAAATTAAAATACTGCCATTGTTTTGTCAATCTAAACATACCAACTTTTGACTTCTTATTGCAGGAAGTGTAAAAGATATATGTGAACCTGCTAATAAGAAATGTTCCCTGCTTTGGTGTTCACAGCTTCCCTCTCTTGCGGAACTTCATTCCTGGGAAGTAACTCAACATGTGTGTTATGATCTTATCCACAGCTGTTCAGGAAGAAATAGGAGCCCTTTGACCCTGGCACATGTCTCAGATTAGTGTTTATGCTCTCAGTAGTTTTATTTTCTTATTTTGTTGTGTTTTTACATATCCCTGATTTTAATTAGTATTTGCTGAGCTAGTTGCTGCCTGAAAGACTCCAGTCCCATTTCTATTGTTGAGAAATCGGGACCAAGAAGTCTCCCAGAGGGGCGCCTGCTCAGTTTCAATATCATCCAATTACTTTTAAGTTCAACTTGATTTAGTGCCAAAAATACACAAAACATGAATGCTCCAGAAGGTCCTGATGGGACTTACAACTACAAATGGGTTCACAGGGGCCCTCCAAAATTGTGGTAACTTTGTGGTATTGCAATATTTTCTTCATCAGTAAGAAATATTGTGTTTGGGTGTCCAGGAGACATTGTCATTGTTCATTACTTGTTCATTTGTAGATTCTGTGAATGTGCAATGAACTCATACTGTAAACCTAGCAGGCACTGTCTGGGGCACCTGGTGCACGGCAGCAGATGAAGGAGAGAAATTGGAAGTCATTCCTGATGTGCAACTATTTACTTGACAAGCAATGGTTAAAAGGCACTTCAGGATGCCCTAAGATTTTTAATCCCAGCCAAATTATTTACTTCAATGTGATCCTGAATAATTTTCCAGAATCTCTTTGTATTTTCACCTTCCTCTCTTTTTCTTACAACCCTCATTAAATTCTTCAGAAAGTTCTTTGACTCAGTACCCCAGAAATCCAGCAACTGACATATTTTTTGAATGCTCATCCAAACATTCACACCTGTCACCTGGGGGACTGCACTTGTATTCTCACCAAACTCCCTGCTTGAAACACTGCAGCCTCACAAATCCTGGTTAATGAGGAAGCTAAAAAATAGTAACACTGTCCCTCCCTCTTTCTACATTTTTTTACTTTTTTGACTGCACTAGTCATCAAATAAAGAGAGAAAGATTAGAAGAAGGAAATAAAGGTTTTATTATATGATCAGGGAGAATTCATATAAGCATAAAAATTACTAGGACTATAAGGCAACAGTGGGTATATAAAACATTTTGGAAAAAAGAGAAAAAAGGATAATTCCATCTTGTATTTCAGAAGTTAGAATGAGTGTTTTTTTAAATATTTTATTTATTTCTTTTTAGAGAGAGAGGAGGGAGGGAGAGGAACATCAGTGTGTGCTTGACTATCACCTGACCCCACTGGGGACCTGGCCCACAACCCAGGCATGTTCCCTGACTAGGAATTGAACTGGAAACCCTCTGGTTTGCAGCACATGCTCAATGCACTGAACTACACCACCCAGGCCTGAATGAGTGTTTTAAAGGTAATTGACAAGAGCAGATCCTTCATGGCAAGAGAACTTTTTCTGGACTACTGAAACACAGTGGGACACTGGGTGTACCTAGCCAACAAATGCCTTTCAGAAGCCCTTTTATTTCCCATACGTAATAAAATTAGCCTAAAGTGAACATCCTGATTCTTCTCTTGAAGCACATTTTCTGTCTGAATCTCTTGACAGGAGTGTGGGTTGGTTCACCAGTTTTTCTAAGTGTTGTTTCCTAATAAACAGCTTAAAATCAATATCCTAAAACCAAAATTTCAGGGCAGCAAAATGTTGGTTTCCTTTAATAAACACAGATTGCTCACATATCTTTTTTTTTTTTCAACCTTCCAGTGTCTCCCCAGTTCACTCAGATTAAAGCCAAGGTTGTGGCTGATGGCTTCCTTATTTCTGACTTCATGTTCTGTCATCTTCTCATCTCTCTTCTCCAATAAGTTCACATCTTCTGTGCTGAGCCAATACATTTTAATTGGACAAAGAAAATCACCCCAAGTAAGATTTACTTTATTCTAACACACTGTCATACAATATGGTTGTCATTGTTGTTTGGATCATTGTGTGACTCCCCCTCCATCATGTCAAGTCTCTGAGGACTGAGATTCTGTCTGTTTTACTTATAGTGATTAGAAGACTGTCAGGAAGATGGGGAGCAGACGGTCAGATTTCATTGGTAAATAAGTAAAAAATTACAAATGTCATAAAGGTTAAAATGGTAAAATATGGAGCAGTATGACCTTGCATAACTGTAATTCTGACGTAGATGGAGGTCAGTTAAAGTTTTCAAAAAAGAAGCCTCTAGAAGCCTCTAAGAGACAGTGAGCCCAGGCACAACTATAACTCATGAGTGGGCAGGAATGACAATTCCAGGCAGAAAAGACAGTGTGTGCAAAGGCCAGGAGGTAGGCATTTTGAGTGAAGAAAGTGAATTTTACTGACTCATTTTGGTAATGAACTGAGCTTATATGCCTGAGGAACCCAATACACAATCAGTACTAAACAGTGGCCAGTGTTGTCAATACAGCATTCCTGTGGGTACCCACTGTGGGTCTCCCAACTTGGAATGAGGAGTAATAGGAAAACAATAGGGTCCCTTCCTGACCACACAAGCGATTCATGACATTACAGGTGATTGTTTACAGCTGGACCGAAGTCTCAGTGACAGACAATGAACCACACATATGTAAAGTGTACAATCTGATGAGTGTTGGCATGTGTGCACACTCCATGTGAATCCATTTCACCCAACATTTTTTCACAGGCCTTTGTAAACTCTTTGTGTGTCCCCACCCAATGCCCAGCATTTTCAGGCAATTGCATATTTTCTTTCTTTCTCAATAGATAAGTTTGCACTTTCTAAAGTTTAAGATACATAAAATCTTGTACTATGTTGTCTTTTTACTCTGGTTTCTTTAATTCAGCATTATTTTATGTGGTAAGATTTACACAATAAATTTAATCATTTTAAAAGTGAGCAATTCAGTGGCATTTACTGTAATCGCGTGTTGTGTAGCCATCATGTCAACCCAGTTCTGATTTTCATTATGTAAAACACTGCACCCATTGAGAGATTGCTCCCCATTACCCCATACCCTAACTCATGGAAAGTACCAACCTTAATTTGTCTTTGCCCTCTCTTACTTTTCTGTGCCATCCACCCTGTGTCAGGACTCTGCCAGCTTGCGCATCTGGTGCTTCCACTCATCCCAATATTAGGAAACTAATTTGAGTCTTTAAAACTTTACACTTCCTCCAACTCTGTATCTTACCATCATGCTCATCCTAGCCTGGGAGAATGGAACCACCGCTTCACAGTTGCCCCTCTCTCAACACATAGGTTAGACCATCGCTCATATTATTCACCTTATTTTGAGACTCCAAAAAGAAACCCTCCTGCATGGCAACTTTAGGCCCCCTGGAAACCAGAGAATGCCTAACACCGTGTCACCCCCCAATATGCACAATTTCACATCTGACTCTGAGCAGACCCCATTCCACCATGACTTCACTCTGTGTTCACCTCTGCTCCCACACAGTCCATCTCTGACCAGGTCCCCAAGGATCTCAGCCAAACACACCAGAGGGAGCAGGACAGGAAATGAAACCAGAGCAGAGATGTATTTCCCATTTTCCTTGTTCAGGATGCAGGCTTTTAAAGGACAGGCATGTGGAATTTGTAAAAAGAGCAAAGAAAACATGGAATGAGGACAGTGATGTCTGCTCTGAACTGCATGTCAAATTGGGCTTCAAAGAGGCTCATTCAGTGCAGGTCTTAGTGGGGCTGATGTAATAGAGACCTGCATGTGTACTAGAGTTTTTGAGTTTTATGATAGGATATCTATTAGAATCTCTGTGATCTTGTTACTTGATGATGCAGTGACAGTGTATGTGGAATGAGTACGCTGTTGATGCTAAACACTGTGGAAATGTGCCCGTTCATGTTGGCATATCTAGGATTCTGAGCAAAGGCTGCTTTGATGCAATCTGGGTCTCCAGAAGAATTTTGGAAGTAAGGTCATCTTCTGCTGTGAACACCAAGTCATAAGAGAAGCAAGACTATTGCAAAACTTTATTGAAAAAAATTAGTGAAATAAGGAAAAATTGTGAAAATTTAAACATCTGTTAAAGATTGACACTTTGAGTAATAGGATATGATTAGCTAGTTACAGGGAGGTTATGTTAAGTAAAATACACATCAAATAAGAAATAAATTTAAAAATAAAAGTAAGCTTGTATTAAAGACCAGATGTTAGGGCAGTGAGACAAAACTCAACACTGCTGATTCAAAGTCTGGAGCTATTTTAAGAACAGAAGGAACCACAGGCATCTGTGTTTGCTAACTGACTTTACACAAAAGAAAAGCAAAACTTTTCATAAAATCCTAGAGCAGGCCCCTTTATGCTTTGATGGTAAAGTTCCCCAATAAAAGTAGGTTTCTATTCTTCTTAGACGTAGGACACAGGAGCACCAGGAAGATTAAAATTCAAAGTAATGGGTCCAGGCATTTGAGACAGATATTCTTTGATTCTTAACACTGAAAGGCAGCTTTCAAAAACACTTGCGTATGTATCAAAAGACCAGATAAACGATCATCAATCACCAAAATGCCATTACATTCTTAACGGGGTGGTCTGGACTGTGGTACATTTACCCAATAGAATACTACATAGCAGAAAGAAGGAGATCCTCCCCTTCACAACAGCATGGATGGAACTCGAAAACATTATGCTAAGTAAAATAAGCCAGGTGATGAAGACAAATACTGTATGATCTCACCTATAAGTGGAACCTAATCAACAAAACAAATAAGCAAGCAAAATACAACCCAAGATATTGAAATAAAGAACAATTTGACAGTATCCAGAGAGGGCGGGGGGTGAGGGATAATAGGGGATACTAAGGGGGATGGGGGGTTAGCATCTAGGGACATGTATGAAAGACACATGGACAAAGCCAAAGGGGATGGATTTGAGGGTGGAAGGTGGAGATAGGTGAGGCATGTGGTACGTGGAGGGAGAAAATGGATACAATTGTACTTAAAAGACTATAAAAAAGAACAGAAAAAAACTAAAGTAAATATTCCTCAAAAACATTACATTAATGGCTATGTAACCTTTCATCACAGTTTTGCCATTCTATTACTAGATTTAGTAGTATCTATAAAGGGTATATCAGTATCACAAAGCATAAGTTATAATTGATACTATAAGAATTCTAACCATACTTATAAATTAACTGTTGATGGTTAAAAAAAGAGTTTGCAAGTCTTCCCTCTTCTTGAATATTTTGGAAGAGTCATAGAAGGAGAGGGGTACCTCTTCTTTGAATTTTTTGTAAAATTCTCCTGTGAAAACATCCACTCCAGGGATTTTGTGTGCAGGGAGTTTTTTGATTACTGCTTCAACTTCACCAGCTGTTATCAGTCTCTTCAGGCTTTCTGCTTCTTCTTGATTCAGTTTTGAAAGGTTATATTTTTCTAGAAATTTTTCCACTTCCCTCAAGTAGTCTGTCTAGCTTTCTTAATCTCCTTTCACAGTTCCTGCATCTAACATCTCAAAAGCCCTGCCCTTTCCTCACCTCAGGGGGTTTTAAGTGAGGTGTGAAAGTAGTATCAAACCCCTCAGAGTGCTGAGCACAAATATATCATTGGAGAAAACAAAACACAGCCATTGCTTCTTCCAAAATCCACACTCTAGCTACAAAAATCATACTTTTCAAGCTTGATATTGTTAAACTGTCCATACTATACAAAATTACAGATTCAGTATAACACACTGTAATCTGAATGGCATTTTCTAAAGTAATAAAAAAATATTGTGCTTAATTCACAAGATATTTCAAGAGACCCTGCGGAGCCAAAATAATCTTTCTTTAAAAATACATTTTATTGATTATGCTATTACAATTGTCCTATTTTTCCTCTCCTTTCTTTCCCTCCACTCTGCACCTCCTTCCTACCAGCCTTCCCCCCTTAGTTCATGTCTATGGTCATATATGTATGTTATTTGGCTTCTTCATTCCCTATACTATTCTCAACATCCCCCCTGTTTATTTTCTACCTACCATTTATGCTTCTTTTTTTAAAAGAATAGTATACATACATACATACCCTTTTTCTAGTCTGACTCATCTTCACTCAACATTTCCTCCTGACACAAATATCTACCCTACCTCAGCTCATCATCTGCATTCATGGTGTTTCCAGTCTTAAAACCTTTCATCACTTTCTAGACGACTACCCCACCCCCACTGAATTCTCATCTATTTTTCTCCATCTCCTTTATCCTAAGTCCTCTGACCCGTGACTCCTGCTGCCCAGTACACTCAGTATTTCCCCTTGTCCCATAGTCAGGGCCCTAATCTGAGTACTTACAAACTGTCTCACCCCTCACACCATCCAAGTCTACAAGACTGTCACCTCCACTTCCCTGCACCAGCTGCAGCTGTTCCTCCATCAACAGGTACTCAGTTCCTCATTCCTATTTTTCAACCACAAATTGAGCCCCTGTAGAGCTCCTTTGCATAGCATCCTTTCATCCCTTTGAACATATGCAATGCCTAAAACCCCCAAACCCTTCAGGCTTTACAATCTTTAACCCTGACTCTGAAGACCACATCCACCTATGGCCCCTATTTTTCCCACCTCTGCTTAACCACAATCCACTTCTGGCTGCACCTTCAAGGATTTCAGCCAAATACCCCATAGGCAATGAGAAGCAGGAAAGAAAACTGAAAAAATGAGATTTGTATCCCATTTCCAAGGTTGGAAGGTGAAGTATCTAAGGACAGACATGTGTTGTGAAACCACCACCACCACCACCACCAACAACAACAACAACGAAAGAATGAGGACACTGAGGTGTGGCCTAAACTCCAGGTGAGAGAGAGCAATCAAAACAGGGTCACCCACTTGGGGCATGTGCACAGCTGACAAGACAGGGACATGCATATTTGTTAGATTTGTTGAGTTTGGTGACAGATTATTGTTTAAAATCCCTGTAATCTCACTCCTTGAAGGTGCAGTGAACATGGATGTCAGATGAGAACACTGTTGGTGGTTAGACTGCGGTGGAGGTGCTCCTTTTATAGCCTCTGCCTCTTCTCAGATTCTGGCACGAAGGCCTCTTTGAGGAAACCTTAGGCCTCAGAAGAATGTGGGCAGTCAGGATATCTCCTGATGTGGATGCCAAATCAAAGGTGAAGGAAAATTATGAAACTTGTTTATTTGGAGGATTGTAGCCAGATTAAAAAAATAATTGGCAGGTTGAATATGAAGGAAGGACTGACACAGTGAGCAAGATGACAGGATTAGCTAATTGCAGGTAGTTGTGGCTCAAGTTTAACAACAGTAAAACCAAATTAAAAATGTAAGAAAATATTATTCAAGCCCATTCAATGTGCTAGTGAGAATAAATTCAAACTTTCTGAAACAGAAGTCTGGACAGAATTTAACCAGAGGAGGATGCATAGGCATCTGTGTTTCTTAACTGGCTCTACACAAAAGACAAATAAAATTTCACATGAAATCCTGACATGAGGTCATTTTACATCTTGGCTGTAAAGTTCCCCATACAAGTTAGGCTTCTATCTTTTTTGAGAGATGGGGGCACAGGGATAGCAGCAGAATTGTTCTCAGAAAAATGAACCTAAATCTTCTAGACAGATAGACTGGCAAGTAGTTTTGGAGGATATCTTTGTGTATTTCAGAAGGGCAGACCAAGAATCTACAAGTACAGATTGCATGTACATTTCCAAAGAAAATACTCTAAAAAAGGAAGTCAGTGGCCTGTACACAGAAAGAATGTGTCAAATGATTAGTGAGTCTGAGAGAATATCAAACTCTCTAGGTCATAAGGAAACTGCTTTTCACACAGTGTTGAAGAACACAACTATATCTCTTTCAGCCAAGACCCAGTTTGCATTTCCATCAATTCCTGCAATGTATGAAGAGTTGCAAATTCACAGCCACTAAGAAACAGGTTCAAAAATATGTGGCAGGCAAGTTCTGATCTTCCAGAAACCTGTGTTTCTTAAGTGTTTCATGGAAACATTATTTTTTTACTGTAGTGCCTTGCATGGTGAACTCATGCAAATAATTCTGTTGCTGTGAAAACAGAAATACTCAGACTAGAAAATTTAGAGAGGGATCAAATATTGAAACAAAGGTCAGTGTCACTACCCACATGGGTGTCCTTTAGTCCATTTCCGTTGTTTAAAACAGTGTCCAGGTGCCCTGCACACATCCACAAGTAGGAGGGTCTGAGCTCAGATTCCTGTGAGCTTATCATGTGCTCCCACCAGTCATCTCAAGACCACTGCTTGTCCTTGGAGGAGTATGGTGTCACTTCCATGGCTAGGATCATCTTAGAGGAACTAGAGGTGGAATCTTGTGCGGAATATGACTTTGGGTCACCAATAACAACAATGACAGCTCACAGTTCCGAGTACTTATTGACTCAGTGAAAGTCTTCTAGAGGACTTCCCACCTCAACAAAGAATCTATTAAAATGGCAAAATAAAAATTCTGAGTTTAGTAACGCAGAGGAGGGAGGTATGTCACTCATGTATTACATCTAATTTGAAGAAACTGACATATGGAAACTTCTCACTGGTAACTCTCAGCATTATTTATTTGACAGGGTTTAGGATGAAGATTCTGTTGTGCCAGTGTAAAAGGGTAACTTGACCAGAGTTGTAATAATATTAAAACATTTACCTTGGCAAAGCCAGATAGATGGCCATGATTTTAAGCCATGATGCAATGGAGACAGAGGGACTTTCTGAGCCTATGAGAGCAGCTTAGAGGCAACTTCTGCATCATGGGGCCAGGCCTGCCTGGAATAACTATGGCAGCTGAGAAATGTAGAAAGTATGGGAATGCTAACAGGTGTAGCCAATTGTGGAAGGAGTCAGAAGTGAGGATATGGCAGAGAATCCAGAACTAGGATTTAAAGAAAAAGGCAGGCCACCATGTACGATAGGGATAGTGAGGGAACTGGCAAGACCATGCAGGGAGAAAAGGTGTGAAAAAGACTCTGGACAGCTGGCCACGAGGAGGTCCCACATGGTTTTGGATTAAGAACTCGAGATCTGGGCTACATAGCTGATGATGTTGGAATGTGAGGGAGACCTGGCCAGCCAAGCATGGGTTATGGGGGGGGGGCAGGAGAAGTGAGCTGCAGACTCAGTTTTGTTTGTTTGTTTCTTTTTCTTCTGGAAAGCAGCACTTCTGACTGGCATGCTTTGAGACTGGCCTGACCAGACAAATGGGAGAGGGCACAATCGTGTGTTTATGGGTCTATCTTCGTTTTCTGAAGGGAGGGAGATTTAATGGAAGAATTCTGCGATTATTCTAAACATGTATGTTTTTTAATTAAGTTATTTTTTCCTTTTTACCATACTATGGCATTGAGAGCCACAGTCCTGAATACAGTAGTTGGAAGAACCTAGAGTAACAAAAGATCCTGTGGGGGTTGTTTTTGTAACACCAAGAGAGATGAATTCTCTCCCTGAGCAACAGACTCATGCCACTGAATAATCACTGTGTGGATATCACATTTGTGTAGGAGGTCATGACCATGGCATCCTTATATTCTGTGACTGTGGTGTTGCTGCCTTGGAGGATGGTCATTTTCCTGGGCTCTATAGAGAAACATATGATGTGACTTTTTTTAGAGTGGTCTTGGGACCTGGGGCCATGCATGCTGCTTCCTCAAAGATCTCAGCCACTCATAGCATATACTAGGCTCTTTAAAGATCACCATGGGATTGCCCTGACCTGTGCAGAATGACCATTGTCATTATTGAGATGACAATGTATAAAAAGTGGATGGCACCTTCTCTCAAATGCCAGATTATGCTGGGGTGACCCCTGACTTCTTCCTCTGAACATCTCAGCAGTACCAGCACAGGAAACCATATCCTCACCCAGGTGTTTTCCACATTATCACATGAAATTTTTTCATAAGTTTTTATTGATTCTTTCCTAGAAGTTTCTAAGACTTTAAAAATGTTCAAGTCACAGCCATCATGTAAGCTTCCATAAATGTCAAAGAGGGAAGGCTTACCAGCTCTATTAGTCTCTGGGGCCAAAGAAACTTTACTGTCAGTGAAAAGACTTTGACCTCTCATTAAATAATTTATGAGGAAAGAAAGATGAATCAACCCACTATTCATATTCTTGTATTTTGAGAAGTTTTGTCTAAATAATTTCTCAATCCTATGAGACTTTCATTCTTGGCATATGAACTGAATACCACCATCCAGTAAAATCTCTAGAGAGAAGTGGTTATGGTTTTGATAAAGACAAGGACTGTAGATGTAGAAGGAAACCACTCTATGTATTAAATGTCATACTTGAAAGCCTACAGCGAGCACAATACTGTAAGGAGAAACACCAAATTGTTACTAAGATCATGAACCACATAAAAAATGCTTCTCTCCCCACTTATTCAACATTGTATGGAAAATTTAGCTGAAACAATTCGCCAGAAAGATAAAATAAAGGTATCAAAATGGGAAAGTGAAAAAGAAAATGATCTATTTTAACAGACCACATAAAGTTACATGTACAAAACATTAAAGGTGTCATCCCCCACCCCCAAAACACGTTAAAACTAATAAATTCAGTGCAATTGCAGGAGAAAAAGAGCATCATTTCATTCCTTTGCATCAACAATAAATATCTCAAAATCGAAGTAAGAAAACAGTTCATTTTACAATATCATTACAAGGTCTAGAATACTTTGGAATAAACTTAAACAAGGAGGTGGAAGATATATACACTGGAAACTACCAAAGATTTCTAAAGGAATAGCGTGCTATGCAGCATTAAAAAGAAGGAGCCCCTACCCTCCATGACAGCATGTATGGAACTGGAGAGCATTATGGCCTAGAGAACTGGCTTCAGAAACAACAGGCTGGTATCCCACATACTGTGAACTTTGTGAATGAAATTTCAGTCCTTATTGTTATCAGGTGAGGGTGTGCTCTCTCCTCCTGACAGTAACTCTTCCAGGGGTTGAGGATCCAGAGTTTCTGTCTAGTCAGGGATCTATGAGAACATAAAGAACACAGGCCTGTGGTGACAAGACATAACTCACAAGGTGGGACTACATAGGAATGTGATTTTGGGGGGAGGGTAAAGAGCATTCAAACCCCTTAGTGTTATGAGATTCCTTTCCTTCCTTGTGAATGTATGAGACCAATCCAGACTCTATGTTGTCCCCAAGCATGCAGAGACCTCCTCTCATGCTGACACCAATGCTTTTCTGTCTATAAGAAGCATCATTTGACTGCAAGTGTCACCCAGGGTGAGAGTCCTCGATTGTGTGATTTACTTTATTGAGTTGATGAGAGTTTATGGAACATCTGTGACATGCCAGGCTCTTGGCTGAGCCTTGGAACCTGCAAAAAGAACAAGACATATGTGGGCCCTGTGCTTATTGTATCTGTTGTAACAGAGACAGGGTCTCAGATAAATTACAGCTCTGAGGAGTTAATTATAATCCAGTGAAGGGCTGTGAAGGAGAACTTTGGGTGCATACACAGCATGTACTTGAGTCTCAGTTGGTCTGGGGATCACAGAGAGTACTTCTGAAAAAGTGATTTCTTGGCTGCAACATGTACAGTTAGTGGCCATTTCCCCTTCATGAATATAGGGCATTAAAGAAAGCCTGCCTTTATAGTACTGGTCGCTGATGTGCTGATGGTTGACTGGGTGGAGGAACAGATGCAGCCCACTGTGGGGAGTGTGGAGACCTAGAAAGACTGTGTAATGATTGATGCTGGTGAGGATGGGCCTCGCTGGACTGCGGGTTGTGCTGAATGGGGTCAGCAGTGTCCAAGAAATACTCTAGCCTGCAGGGTAATTTGACACACCCTGGGGGACAAGCAGAAAAATGGGCAAGGATGTGTCATGTTATAATTGAGTATTTTTTTCTTTTAGTTTAGCACCTTTAATTCAATTTATACTTTAGGTAATATTTAATATATAATTTTATTTATATTTATTGGAGTATAGTGAATTATAATGAGATTAACACATTGAATGTATGCAATTTATGAAGTTTTCTCAGATCCATGCATCAGATAAGTTTTACCAAGAAAATTAAAGACCATCTCTCATACTATTAAAGTCTTCTCATGCCCTGTTGTAATCTCTGTTTCTTTCACCTGTGCACCTCGTTTTTATTTTTTTAATTTTTAATTTTTTTAATTTTTTAAAATGTATTTTAATTGTTCTTGTACAGTTTTCTGTCTTTTGCTCCCATTCCAGCCTACCGCCCCAGCCCTCCCCACCTCCCTCCCATTTCCACCCCTGCTAGTTTTTGTCCATGTTACCTTTATACTTGTTGCTCCAAACCCTTCCTCTTTGCCCCTGAAATTCCCTCCCCTCTCCCCTCTGGTGACTCTCAAACCCTTCTCAATTTCAGTGTCTTTGGTTAGATTCTGCTTTTTTTTTTTAATTAGGTTCCTGTTAAAGGTGAGATCATATGGTATTTGTCCATCACTGCCTGGCTTCATTCACTTAGCATAATGCTCTACAGTTCCATCCATGCTGTTGCGAAGGGTAGGAGTTCCTTCTTTCTTTCTGCTGCATAGAATTCCATTGTGTAAATGTACCAAAGTTTCTTGATCCATTCATTTACTGATGGGCACCTAGGTTGCTTCCAACACTTGGCTGTTGTAAATTGTGCTGCTATGAACATTGGGGTGCATACATTCTTTTGGATTGGTGTTTCAGTGTTCTTAGGATATAATCCTAGCACTGGCATTGCTGGCTCAAAAGGTAGATCCATTTTTAGTTTTCTCAGAAAATTCCATTCTGCTTTCCATAGTGGTTGTACCAGTCTGCAATCCCACCAACAGTGCACTAGGGTCCCCTTTTCTCCACAACCTCTCCAACACTTGTTGTTTGTTGCTTTGTTTATGATGGCCATTCTGACAGGTGTGAAGTGGTATCTCATTGTGGTTTTAATTTGCATCTCTCTGATAGCAAGTGATATTGAGCATCTTTCATGTGTCTCTGGATCCTCTCCATGTCCTCTGTGGAGAAGTGTCTGTTCATGTCCTTTGCCCATTTTTTAATTGGGGTGCTTGTCTTCTTAGAGTGGAGTCGTGCAAGTTCTTTTATATATTTTGGAGATTAAACCCTTGTCTGAGGTATCATTGATGAATATATTTTCCCATACAGTTGGTTCTCTTTTTATTTTAATACTGTTTTCTTTAGCCATGCAGAAGCTTTTTATTTTGATGAGATCCCATTTGTTTATTCTTTCCTTTATGTCCCTTGCTTTAGGGGACATATCAGTAAAAATGTTGCTGTGTGAAATTTCTGAAATATTCCTGCCTATGTTCTCCTCTAGGACTTTAATGGTGTCACAGCTTATATTTAAATCTTTTATCCACCTTGAGTTTATTTTTGTGTATGGTGTAAGCTGGTGCTTGAGTTTCATTTTTTTGCACGTAGCTGTCCAGTTCTCCCAACACCACTTGTTGAACAGGCTACTTTTACTCCATTTTATGTTGCTGCCTCCTTTGTCGAATATTAATTGACCATAGAGAATTGGGTTTATTTCTGGGCTCTCAGTTGTATTCCACTGGTCAATGTTCCTGTTTTTGTGCCAGTACCAGGCTGTTTTGATTACAGTGGCCTTGCAATACAGTCTGGTGTCAGGTATTATGATCCCTCCTACATTGCTCTTCTTTCTCAAAATTGCAGCAGCTATTCGAGGTCGTTTATGACTCCATATAAATTTTTGAAGTGTTTTTTCTATATCTGTGAAATGTGCCATTGGTAATTTGATAGGTATTGCATTGATTCTGTAAATTGCTTTGGGTAGTATGGATATTTTAATGATGTCAATTCTTCCAGTCCACGAACACCGTATATGTTTCCATTTGTTTGTGTCTTCCTTAATTTCTTTCTTCAGTGTTGTGTAGTTTCTGAGTATAGATCCTTTACTTCCTTGGTTAGGTTTATTCCTAGGTATTTTATTTTTCTTTTTGCTATATCAAATGGGATTTTTTCCTTGACTTCTGCTTCTGCTCTTTCATTGTTGGTATACAAAAATGCCTTTGATTTCTGGATATTGACTTTGTATCCTGCTGTTTGGCCAAATTCATTTATTAGGTCAAGCAGCTTTTTGGGTGAGTCTATAGGATTTTCTATGTACACTATCATATCATCTGCAAACAATGATAGCTTTGTTTACTCCTTTGGAATTTGGATGCCTTTTATTTCCTTTTCTTCTCTAATTGCTGTGGCTAATACTTCCAATACTATATTGTATAGAAGTGGTGAAAGTGGACAACCTTGTCATGTTCCTGATCTTAGTGGAAAATATTTTAGTTTTTGCCCATTGAGTATGATGTTGGCTGTATGTCTCTCATATATGGCCTTGATTATGTTGAGGAATTATCCCTCTATTCCCACTTTGCTGAGTGTTTTTATCATAAATGGTGCTGTACCTTATCACATGTTTTTTCCGCATCTATTGATATGATCATGTGATTTTTGTCTTTGCTTTTGTTTATGTGATGTATTACGTTTACTGATTTGCGAATGTTGAACCAACCTTGCATCCCTGGGAACAATCCTACTTGGTCATGGTGCATGATCTTTTTAATGTATTTTTGAATGTGGTTTGCCAATATTTTGTTGAGAATTTTAGCATCTATGTTCATCAGCGACATTGGCCTGAAGTTTCTTTCTTTGTTGTGTCTTTATCTGGTTTGGGGATTAGGATGATGCTGGCTTCATAAAAAGAGTTTGGGAGTTTTCCATCTTCTTGGATTTTTTTGAATAGTCTATGAATGATACAGGTTAGCTCTTCCTTAAATGCTTTGTAAAATTCTCCTTTGAAACCATCTGGTCCTGGGCTTTTGTGTGTTGGGAGTTTCTTGATTACAGCTTCTATTTCATCTGCTGTTATTGGTCTGTTCAGGCTTTCTGCTTCTTCTTCATTGAGTTTTGGGAGATTATATTTTTCTAGAAACTTGTCCATTTCACCTAGGTTTTCAAATTTCTTGGCATATAGTTCTTCATAGTAATTTCTTCCAATCCTTTGTATTTCTGTGGTGTCAGTTATAATCTCTCCTCTTTCATTTCTAATTGTGTTTATTTGGGTCCTCTCTCTTTTTTTCTTGATGAGCCTGCTTAAAGGCTTGTCAATTTTGCTTATTTTTTCAAAGAACCAGTTCCTGGATTCATTGATCTTTAGAATTGTGCTGTAAGTCTCTATGTCTTTGAATTCTGTTCTGATCTTGGTTATTTCCTTCCTTCTACTTGCTCTGGTCTGTCTTTGTTGTTGTTCCACAAGTTCTTGTATGTGTAGAGTTAAGTTGTTTGTTTGAAATGTTTCTATCTTTTTTAGGTAGGCCTGTATTGCTATGAATTTCCCTCTGAGGACTGCCTTTGCTCTGTCCCATAAGTTTTGGTTCATTGTGAGTTCATTTTCATTTGTTTCCAGAAACATTTTGATTTCTTCCCTAATTTCATTCTTGACCCATTCATTGTTTAATAACATGCTATTCAATCTCCACGATTTTGAGGATTTTGGGTTTTTCCCATCAGGGTTGGTTTCTAGTTTCAGTCCGTTCTGGTCAGAGTAAATAGTTTGTATGATTTCAATTTTCTTGAATTTGTTGAGGTTAGATTTATATCCTATCTTGTGGTCTATCTTTGAAAATGTTCCATGTGCATTAGAAAAGAATGTGTATTTAGTTTCTTTGGGATGAAGGGCTCTATATATATCAGTTAATCCCATTTCATCCAGAATGTTGTTCAATGCCACAATATCTTTGTTGATTTTTTGTTTGGAAGATCTGTCCATTTTTGACAATGGGGTGTTAAAATCCCCTACTATAAT
>PVKU01008731.1:0-36123 GCA_004027475.1 Anoura caudifer | reverse complement strand
TCTGTCAATATCTTTCTTGGAGTCCTCTAAGATTTTTTTTTTATGTATTTAGGTGCTCCTATGTTGGGTGCATACATATTTACAATGCTTATGTCTTCTTGCTGGATTGTTCCCTTGAGTATTATGAAGTGACCTTCTGGATCTGTCTTTATGGCTTGTCTTTTGAAATCTATTTTGTCTGATATGAGTATTGCTACCCTGGCTTTTGTTTTTCCTGTCCATTTGCTTGGAAAATTTGTTTCCAGCCCTTCACTTTGAGTCTGTTTAGGTCTTTTGTCCTGAGATGGGTCTCTTGTAGGCAGCATATGTGTGGGTCATGCTTTCTTATCCATTCAGCTCTTCTATGCCTTTTGATTGGAGCATTTAATCCATTTACATTTAAGGTTATTATTGATAGGTACTGATTCATTGCCATTTTCATACCTATGTTCCTCTCTCTCTCTCTCTCCCTTTTCCTTCCTTTCCTTAAAACAGTCCCTTCAGCATCTCTTGCAGAACTGGTTTGGTAGAGGTGTATTCTTTGAGACTTCTTCTGCCTGGGAAGCTCCTCATTTGGCCTTTTATCTTGATTGAAAGCCTTGCTGGGTAAAATAGTCTTGGTTTCAGGCCTTTGGTTCTCATTACTTGGAATATTTCTTGTCATTCTCTTCTAGCTTGGAGCGTTTCCATTGAGAAGTCAGCTGCCAGCCTTGTTTGGAGCCCCCTTGTATGTTACTTCCTTTTTCTCCCTTGCTGCCTTTAAGCTTCCCTCTTTGTCTTGGAATTTTGCCACTTTAATTATGATGTGTCTTGAAGTGGGCCTCTTTGGGTTCCTCTTGATTGGGACTCTCTGTGTTTTCTGGATTTGTGTGACTTTTTCTCTCATCAAATTAGGGAAGTTTTCCATCATTACTCTTTCAAATATGTTTTGTATCCCTTGCTCTTCTTCTTCTCATTCTGGTATCCCTATTATACAGTTATTATTATGTTTTATATTGTCTTGCATTTCTCTTAATCCCTCTTTATTCTTTTTGAGCCTCTTTTCCTTTTCTTGCTCTTTCTGGGTGTTTTTTTTCTACTTGGTCCTCCAACTCGCTGATCTGATCTTCTGCTTCATCAATTCTGCTTTTCATTCCTTCCACTGTGTTCTTCAGTTCAGAAATTGTACTCTTCATTTCCTCTTGGCCCTTATTGGTAGTTTCTATTTCCTTTTTCATGGTGATACAGTTTGCAGTGAGTTCATCATAGGTTCCCTGTAGTTTCTGGTAGCTCATTGAGAGCTCATGGAGCTTCCTGACAACCATTGCTTTGAACTCAAAATCTGACAGTTGAGCTGCCTCCATTTCATTTAGCATTCTTTCTGGGGCTTCCTCCTTTCCCTTCATTTGGGGATTATTTTTTTGTCTTCCCATTGTTTTTGAGGTTCTCCTTATTAGCCTTAACTTCTTAAATTAGTCTGTTCTGGCTCCCTGGGTTTATGGTGTGAACTTCTGTGGGTGAGTACCTGTGAGATTCAGTGGTGCTGTCTGCTTCAGGTATCCTGGTGTTCACAGGTTCCACTGTCTTATCTGTTTAAATGACCCCTCCTAGGGATAATGTCTGTTTTTTTCACTGTTCCAGGGTTTTTTTGTTGTTGTTGTTTTATTTTGTTTTGTTTTTTTCTTACTCGTGGGCATTTAAAAAGAGAAAAGAGGAGAAAATGGAATGAGAAGAGAGAAGAAAAGAAAGAAAAAGAAAAAAAGGAAAGAAGAGAAGAAAGAAGAAGAAAAAAGAGGAATGAAGAAGAGATAAAATTGGAAAGAAAGGAAGAATAAGGCAAGAAAGAAGATATGTAAAGTAAAGGGCACTGAGGTGTTAAAAAAAGATAAAAATAAAATATTAATAGAAAAAATTAAAATTTAAAAGGAGAAAAAAGAAAAAAAACAACAGAAAAAAAGAAAGAAAAAAAAACTCATGCTGTTTTCAATCTTCCTGAGCTGGCGTTTCTGGTCTTGCTGGCTGCAATGGTCTAGGGGTGACAGTATCGCTTTTGTCCCTATTCAGCGCTCAGCTATGTTTGGGCTACTGTCCTCAGAGCTAGCCCTGGGCCTCTCTGCTCAGGGCCTCATTTGTAATTTCAGAGGAAGTGTGTGCCTTTCCCAGATGCACGCCAGTGCCTATGATCTTGCAGCCATCTGAGGTCACACACAGGTACCAATCCTTGCACAATCATCACCAATGGATGGCGGGCTCAGGCGTGTGGCTGCCCCATGAGCGCAGGTGATCAGCCAAACAGCCGTCCCGTGGGCGCACACCTGTTCCAATGCCTCGGGCGCCAGAGGTCCCATGAGCTCAGGCAAGCAGCCCTCCCACAGGCATCAGGCTCCCGCAAGCCCAGGCCTGCAGCCGTCTCTCTGGTGCCAGGAGTCAAAGGCCCCAGGAGCTCAGGTGTGTGGCTGTCCCAGTGGCGCTGGCTGCCAACAATCAGGTGAGCTCTGGTATGCAGTCCTTCCCCGGGATATGCGTGGGTGTTCACACCCCCAGCTTGTCTGCCACTGAGACCCCAACTTCTCTCTGTGAGATTTCAAGCAACTGGGTTTATCCCAGTGCAGCTAAAACTTTGTTTGGCTGGGGAGGGAGTGGTTGACCCAGCTCCCTCCCTAATCTTGTGGTGAGCCTGGAGAGAGGCCAGCCCGGGCCTCAGACCTGGCCCTGGTGTCCGCGCTGCCCCTTGGGCTCTTATTGTTCTGAAGTACTCTCCTTACCTTCTGGTTTTTCAGTGTCCACTACACTTTTTGATCTCCTGATTTCAAATATGCTGTGTTTCTGATGGCTGTTTGCTTTGTTCTGATGAAAATTGGCCAGAATATTCTCCCGTGTGTAGGGGGGAAGCAAAATATGCTCCTTCCCACTGAGCCGCCATCTTCCCCCTCTTGTTTTTAGTGTTAAGGAAAGTCTCTGTGGGGTTTTCCACTATAAATTGCTTTGCATTTTCTGGAATTTGCAAAGTTTTTATCATAAAATATATAATTTTCAGCCGAGATTGGCTTCCTCACTGAATATAATTATTTTGAAGGAGTTCAATCTTTTTATACTCTAGTTGTATTTCATCCCATGGTTGCATTAATTTTGTTTACCGAGTCATCTTTTCGTGGATATTGTGTCATTTCCACTTTGGGGCTTTTACAAGTAAATCAACCATAAAAATGAGTACAGAAATCCCTATAATGCAACCAATAAGTAATTATAAAACCAATAGGTAGAGGAATGGGAGGTAGTTTACCTAGAAAGTCTGGTTTTGAGGTCACAGGGCCACAGCCACATCCAGAGGGATAGAAACACCTAGTTCTTCACATAAAGCTGTGTCTGCCACAGCCCACCCATCAGTCAACACAGTATCACAAATAATGGCCTCATCTCAATTCCAGCTTCTAAATTATGAACCAGTGCACCTCAGAATCTGCATTTAATTCACATGTGGGTTCTGAATCACTAGGAGTACAGGAAAGGTAGTATTTAACTTTTCAATCCCTCTGAATAAGAGGAAACCTAAGAAAAATGAAGGATATATGCCAGGTGCCCACAGACCACACATGACATGTCCCAGTCCACCTGCAGGCTGTGTGACTCTGGGTGGGTGACCCCACCTCAGCAAGCAACAGTTACCTCATGTGATGTCATAAAAATATGTTTGGACTTGTCTCTTGGATTTTAGACAAGGGCATCTAAAAATCCTGGAATTTTCTAAGTGATGTGGGTGCTAAGAGTGTCTTTTATTGTGATGAGGCAACTCTTGGCAGACCTCTGGATAGTTGCAGAGTGAGGGCAGGTCACCAGAAAGACCAAGTTGTAATCAGAAACATAGAATTTTCAGCTCTCAATGTAAGAAATACTTTAACCTGAAGAGAATATTTATGAGCTTATGCGAACCAAATAGAATAACTGCAGGAAACAAAATCACAATGGATTGAGAAAGTGTTCTGAAAAATGCAATTTTGCACTTTATTTTATACAGTACAGTCAAAGGCAGAGGCCTGCATGGTTATATTAAATCCACTTGCAAAAGAGTAGGGAGGTGTGAGAAAACAAAGTGCTCAAATCTCTGAAACTGGATAAAAAGTAAAACAAGTACACAAATTGTTAGGTTGGTTGATACAGAATTTTTGTTGGTCAACAAGCAACATAATAACACTATTATGAGAAGTAATGAGAAGTTATGTGGTCTCTGGCATGGTGCAGTGGGTGTCAGGAATAAAAATGAGTCAGACATTTTAAATGTATGTTATGTTAGTGGCAAAAAAACAACAACACACTCACTTAAGGTAAAGACCGAGCTTTCTCAGGAAAGATACCATCCTAGGACATGACTACCCACTATGAGTCATTATGGGTTAAGTATTTTAATTTCAGAGCATCCTATGTGGTCACCTCAGGTCTCTGAGTTTGTTAGTCCCAACACACAGGCCTCCCCTGAGCTTGTCAGATTTAGTATGTGGCCCCTTTTTTTTGTCTACACTGACCCTTTTGGTTATAAATCAGCCTAAAGAATGCATTGGTGACCAATCTTTTGGTTAGATAATATTGTCTCAAGGGCTAAGAAGGGAATCCTAAGAAGTCTTAGTGGTAGCGTTTGTCTTGCTGAACAATAAACCAATGGTGATGCAGCAAGACCTCAACCTTGGATGGAAGTCAAAGCCCAATGGACTCAAAAGGAAAAGCTGGTAAATGGGAGACAGTCACGTCCCACAGGCCTTATTAGAAACACACTCGGGATCATTTCTAACCTATAAGCTTTCATGATCTAAGTTGTGCTGTGTCATTTCTCTGTGTTTTGCATCTCATATTACTTTTGCTTGTAGTTTAAGAACACAGCATACGCCAACCCAGTTTTAAACATCTGACCTTAAGATGGGTTCTCATTTACTAAGACCAATGTATTAATAATTATTAATTAGTAATCTGATTTCTGCTAGTTCCACACTTGGAAGCTGTAACATTGAGTTTTATTTGTGGAGCAGGTTGTAAGAACAGAAAGTTGTAAATTACAATTGCCATCTAAAAGTTCCACAGGTGAGGATGTTACAGAATGGACCCGGAGGTAACAAGGTCCCTCTGTCACTGTGGATTCTTTGCCCATCACCACAAGTTGGAATTATGAGTCTCAGTGCCAGAGTTTGGTGGAAAAGGAAGGAACTATTTATTCCAAAGTATGCAGACCTGGAGTAATGACTTAATGTCTGCATTAAAATCCCAAAGTCCCTTAAAACACCCACAAACACACATAGTCCTTCCTACCCCCTGGTAGGCCAGTGTCAAAATCTGCCAATCAGAAGTACCAGTCCTCTAGAAGAAAGAAAGTAAAAAAAAATCCAGAAGTGTGTGCTCAGTTTTCCCAGTTCCTCTCAGTAATGTGTTCTCAGCTGGCAGGCCTCACCCAGTTCCCAGCACCATCAGAGGTATCACTGCTGGGATCTCCAGTCCTTAATGCAAAACCACATGACACCTTCTTGTGGCCCACCAGCAAGGGTCCTTTCACCCCTTTTGTTCCCTGCAAGAACTCCCATTATCCCTGTCCCTAGTCCTTCATTGTCTCTCCTGCTTCCTAAAACACATGGTAAAGGGAGCCTCTAAACCCTATATTTTTGGACACCCTGAGATCTGTACTCCATTATAAACCCATATTTGTGGGGTGCCTGACTTCACCCCATTACAAGGAGGACAGTAAGAGTTTCGTAAGTAAATTTCCTGTGCTTCAGCAGCAGGTATGGTGGGTCATGTTTTTTAGCCACTTCGGCTTCCATTTGAATTAATATAGTTGGTAGTCCTTGTTGAGTTAGGGTGTAAGGACATTCACATCATTAGGTTCTAGTATTTATTCACAAAATTTGTTTCTCAATTTTTCTATTCCAGTAACCATCTACAACTTTCCTCCATCTTATTTTGTCTCTTTCTACTCAATGAGACATGACCAACTTCTTAAGACAAAGCACTTACACTTGTTCCCTCTTAATACTTACAGACCACTTTACTTTTTTTTTTACAATAGCCTTTCTTCTAAATTTCAAAATGTTACCAGAAAGGGGGCCTGGTCCAGGGTGGGTTTGCCTAAGGGGGGCAAGTTGTACAAGGATTCCTAACTTTGTGCAGGAAGAACTTCACAAAACAAGGCCAGGTAATTTGGAAGGTACGTTCATTAAACCTGGGGACACTGAAACACACATGTGCCTAAAATAAAAGGAGAAGCAGTAGAGAGACTGGGTGGGTCTGCTGGGGCTCTTGAACAACACTATGGGGAAGATGTGAGACTAGGAGAGTCTGCTGTCAGCTTATTGAAGAATCACATTGATAAAGACTTGTGGAAAGTTCTATGGTATTTGTCTGGGATGAGCTGCTGCTGCCCATTGCTCTCCTGGTTGCAAGACTCATGGAGACCCCTTAGAGACTAGAAGAAAGATAATTTACCTCCCAAGGAACCTATAGAAAGGACTCAGGGACGTAGCCCAAGAAGGAGTAGGATTGAGGGTAGGAGGTGGGTGTGGGTGGGATGGAGGAAAGTGGTAGTAGGGAAATTGAGACAATGGTACTTGAACAACAATAAAAAAGAATGCATTAGGTGTGCCTCAAGAAGAATGCACACTGTGTTTTTTTTTTTTTTGTGTGTGTGTGTGTGTTTTTTTTTTTTTTTGTCCTGATGAGTTTTATTGGTTTTAAAAGGTAAAGATGTCAGGTGAGGTCTCAGGAAAGATCTCAAGGTACTATTCATGAGCTTTTTCAGTGGGCCCTTTCAGGGTAGTGGAATCCAGAAATTGGTCAGTACCAGGGCAGGGTGTCTAAATTACATGATCAGCTATATGCCAAGGGTGGAAAGAACACCCTGAAAGCAAGGTCTTGCACAGGTTTTGTTCATTGTCAGGCATCCAGGTGTTTCTACCCTGGTGGCCTTGGTATCTGGCTGTAAATTACTCTCTCAGTTTGTTAGGCCATCTTTCTCTATTTCCCTATTTCATTTACAAAGGAATATTCCCATATTCTTACTAACTTGGTTCAAAAGAAAATCATAAAAGAATATTTTATAATACAAGTGTTATCATATACACCTTTAGAAATAATTGACAGTTGTGTTATATGCATAGTGTGCGAGAAAAGCTCATAGAACAACTATAGTTATTATTATGACTAATATTGACAGGTAAAGAGAAACAGACATATAATGTTCAACATCAATTTGTAGATACAATTTTTTGATGTCTTGAGATAGCTGTCTATCTCTGATATCAACAACTTCTCAACCTCAAAATATGTTTGATTGTGAAAAGTAGAGGCAAACATCAGAGCCGGGGGCAGGTGTACTTTGGCTGTTGGGCCCCACTAAGGTTTTTTTGCTACAATGGTGGTGAGTGTCTTTAATTGATGTGTCTTTCATTAGACACAAAATGTCATGGTCTTTGAAGTCCTCATCAATGCCTAGGTGTGCACTTGTGAAATGAATATCAGTAATCTATAGGTCCTTATAAAGTTGATTAATACTTTTAAAAGGAATTTATTTACTTATTTTTAGTGAGAGGGGAAGGAAAGGAGAAAGAGAGGAAGAGAAACATTGATATGTGGCTGCCTCTCATGCACCCCCTACTGGAGACTTGGCCTGAAACCCATACTTGTTCCCTGACTGGGAGTCGAAAGGCTGACCTTGTGGTTTGCAGTCTGGCATGCAATCCACTGAGCTATTCCAGCTGGGGCTTCTACATCCCTTTTTAAAGTGAAGAGACTTCTCTACAGGAGTTTCCCAGGGAACCTTATTTGGTAGATCCGTAGCTTCACTCCTAGGAACCCGTAGGTGTATTCACTGGAGGAGGTCAGAATATCTGTGATCTTGTGTCCCAACAGTTCAACTATAATTTTTTGCAATCCCACTGAGTCGTAGAGAAAATCTTTGAAAATTTAAGGTAGATTTTTATATTATTTTTTAGTTTTAGGAATATATATATATATATAATCCCTCATTCTGATTAAAATGATTTTTTTCTTTTTTTCCTGAAGGATATTGCTAGAATACCTGGATTATTTTTTTCTAAATTTCTGTTATCATTTTCTCAAAGTTTATTTGGGAATGGTAGTGGAGAAGATATAAAGGAGATTAAAAAGGTTAAAGGTGAAAGAAAGAGGGCAATTCCAGACAAAACAAAAACCTAAGAGGAAAAAGGAGTTAGTGAAGGAACTGTAGAAAGAGAAGGAATGAGATGCTGGCATTTATTAGCTACAGGAGCCTTCTTTAGTTCAGAAACAGTTCGTAGAAGTTTTCATTATTCTTTGTAAAGAGAGGATTTATCTGTGCTCCTTAAAGCTTCTAACTTACAATAAAGATATTCTTGTCATTTATTCAGTTCAATTTTAGAGCTGTCTTTTAAAAAATATTTTGCATGCCAAAATTAATTCAAGGTCAAAAAGTTTTAACTTTGGCCATCATAAATTGATGCCTATTGTGTTAAAATTGTTACAGTGGTGTAAGTACTTGCAAGTAAAGTCTTTTTATTCATTGTCTATGAGGCAGAGTAGTAACGAGGAGGCTGGGGATGAGAGACTTTAGCCTTGGAGGCTTGGTCCCTCACATTCATTTTACTATTTTTATTATCTTTGAACTCTGAGTGCTTTCTCCCCTACCAACATTCCATTCGGGGGTTATCGGTTAGTAGAGTCCAGAGGTCTTCCTGCTTGTAGACAATGCGAAGTTCTGCATTCAGTTATGGGATTGTGTTGGTGAAGTTAGTTTAAGAGCAGAAAACAGAAGTATCCCCCTCGTGTTTAGCAGGCTGCACCCTTCTCTTATGGTCAAGATGTCTCCTGCAACCTGTTTTCCTGAGAAGATTCCACCATTTTACTCACAGCTGCCAGGTTGATTTTCTGTTAACTTTTATTCTTTTTAAAATTTTCTGTATATGTATTTTATTCATTTATTTACTTTTTTATTTATTGAAAGGGGAAGCATGTATAAAGGGAGAGAGAGAAACACAGATGTCAGGGAGAAACATCGATAGGTTTCATCTTGTGTGGACCCTGACAGGGGACTAAACCTGCAACACAGCCATGTGCCCTGACCTCTAATCAACCCAGGGACAGTTTTTGCTCTGTGTGAGAATGTCCAACAAACTGAGCCACACCGGTCATGTTTCCATTTATTCTTCAACTAGAGATCATGGCAGCCAGCTGTGAGAGCATTTTCTTCTCTCACCTTCAAGTTCCTCTAGTTAATCTAATAATCACATAAATAGAGGTGGATTAACAGGAGAAAATTTACTAAGTCTATTATACTAGTGAATATTCCGAAGTGAGAAACAAAGAGACCCAAGGAAGTACTGGGGAGTTAAGTCTTATATGAATTCTGAAGACAAAGAACAAAAAGCATTGTGAATTGAGGCTTCAAAATGTGAACAATTTGCATGGAGAATCCATAGCAAATGAATGGCAAATAAATATTTGCTTGGCAATTCCATGGGAATGTTCCTCCTTGAGCTGGTCCCCCATCTAAATACTTCCTAGGCAGTTAAGAGGGGAGTTCAAAAGTTTTTTCTTTTTGTTTTCCCTGAGCCTTCTATTTCCCAATGACAAGATCAGAATCAATATTCTAAAAGGCACATCTGGGGTAGCAGCTATGCCTCCCTTCAGAGCAGAGACAGGTTCTCAAGCTGGTTTAACAAGTCTAATTGAAAGCTCAGTTCTAGTACATTTAGTCATTAATTAAAGTCAATGAGCACCTAAATTATTACTAAACATTTATCTGATGGCTAGTGATGCTGAGCATCCTTTCATAACTCTGTGGTACCCTTTCTATGTCCTCGTTAGAGAAGTGTCTGTTCAGGTCCTTTGCCCATTTTTAACTGGGTTGCTTTTCTTTCTGGAGTGGAGTCCTGTGAGCTCTTTTTATATTTTGGAGAAAAAACTGTGTCTGAGATGTCATTGGCTAATATGTTTTCCCAAAGAGTTGGTTCCCTTTTCATTTTGCTGAAGTTTTCTTTAGCTGTGCAGAAGCTTTTTATTTTGATGAGATCCCATTTGTTTACTCCTTCCTTCATGTCCCCCACTGTAGGGAACATATCAGTGAAAATATTGCTGCATGGAATATATGAAATTTTCTGGTCTGTGTTCTCCCCTAGGACTTTTATGGTATCACATACATTGAAGTCTTGTATCTATCCTCAGTTTATTAAAAAAAAAATACTGTGGTACATTTACACAATGGGATACTATGCAGCAGAAAGAAAGAAGGAGCTCCTAGCCTTCATGACAGCATCCATGTCATCCATGTAATGCTAAGCAAATTAAGCCAGGCTGTGAAAGACAAATATGATGTAATCTCACCTATAAGTGGTACCTAAACAAAAAAACAAACATGGAAGAAAAATATAACCAGAGACTTTGAAATAAAGAACACACTGACAGTGACCAGAGGAGAGAATCCAGAGAGATAATATGGGGGCGGGAGGCAGGAAGAATGAACATAGTCTTCAAGGATCATGTATAAAGGACCCATGGACAAAGCCAAAGGTGATAGGATTGGGGGTGGGAGGAGGAGTAGGGGGGTGAGGGAAAGTGGTGGTGGCAAAATGGAGACAACTATATTTGAACAACAATCAAAAATGATAAAAAATAAATAAAATATACCAAATCAGTTAAAATATTTACATTGTTTTGTCAATCTAAGTGTATCAACTTTTGACTTCTTATTATGGAAAATTTAAAAGATATATTTGAATCTGCTAACAAAAATATTTCATTCTATGGTGTTCACAGCTTCCCTCTCCTGGGGAACTTAATTCCTGGGAAGTAACTGAACATGTGTGTTATGATCTTATCCACAACCATTGAGGTAAAAGTAGGAGCCTTGTGACCCTGACTCATGCATCAGATTAGCGTTTATGGTAACAGTACTTACTGTTTAATGAGATATTTTGTTGTATTTTAACATGTCCCTAATTTTAATTAGTATTTGGTAAGCTTGTTGTTGCTGAAAGGCTCCAGTCCCATTTCTATCGTTGAGACATTGGGACCAGGAAGTCTTCCAGAGTGGTGCCAGGTCAGTTTCATTCAAATACTCCTACATTTAACTGAGTTTAGTTTCTAAATTGCCTACAGCAGAATGCTGCAGAGAGGTCCTGATGTGACTACAACAACAATGGGTTTATAAGGGTCTCTGCAGTCAAGGTAACTTTGTGATATTGCTGTATTTTCTTATTCAATAAGAAATATTCTCTGTGGGTGTCCAGGAGGCATTTTGAGTCTTCATGACTTGTCCATTTGTAGATTCTGTAAATGTGTGATGAATGCACACTGTAAACCTACCAGGCACTGTCTGGGGAACTGGGGACATGGCAGTAGATGAGGGACAAACTGGACATGATTGCTGATGTCCAAACATTTATTGACAACTCATATTTAAAAGGCCCTTCAGGATGCCTTAAGATTTTTAATCCCAGCCAAATTTTCTCTCAATGGACTCCTGCATTATTTTTCTAAATCTCTTTGTATTTCACAACTCTTCTCTTTTTCTTACAACAACATTAAATTCTTCAGGTAATTCCTTAATTCTAGATGATCAGAACAATGCCAGAAACTTACACTTTTTTTTTTTGTATGCTGGTCTAGCGATACTCACTGGTCACCTGCATGATGCACTTCTCTTCACACTGAACTGCCTGCTTGCAACCCAGCAGCCTTACAAATCCTGGCTAATATGAAAGCTAAATGATAGTAGTGCTGTCCTTCCTATTTTCTGAATATTTTTTTGACTTGGCTAATCATCAAAATAAAAGAGACAAGTTGGCAGAATGAAATAACAGTTTTTAATATATGGTCATAGAGAATTCACAAAAACCTAAAAATGCCAATGTATGTCAGACAATATTGGGTATAGAAAACATTTTGGACAGTGAGATAAAAGGGGGAATGGCATCTTCTACTATTTCACAAGTCACAATGAGCTTGTTACAGGTAGTTGAGAAGACTAGATCCTAAAGGGCAAGATGATTTTTTCTGGGCAGCAGAGAATTAGTGAGACACAGGTTGTATCTAGCCAACAGGTGCCTTCCTGAAGCCCCCAGTTTTTTTTTTTTACCATGACACCCTTACTAACCCACAGGTACTCCAGTGGCTTCTCCAGCTACAGGTAGGACACACCCTCACTGATATGATTCAGCTTCATTCTGAGCCTCCCAAATAAACCCCCCAACATGGCACCTTTAGGGCCCCTGGAAACTGTAGAATGCTTAGCACCCTCTCACCACCCAGGCTTCACAATTTCTCATCTGACTCTGAGCAGACCCCATTCTTCCATGACTTCACTCTGTGTTCACCTCTGCTCACACACAGTCCACCTGTGGACAGGTCCCCAAGGATCTCAGCCAAATACACCAAAGGCCAAAAGGTTTAGGAAAGGAATAGAAATAGAGAAGAGATTTATTTTCCATTTGCTAATTCTGGTGGCAGGATTCGAGGACAGACATATGGAATTTGTAAAAAGAAGAAAAAAATAAAACCCACAAAGAATGAAGACTATGATGTCTGCCCTGAGCTGCTCATCACAGAGGGCTTGAGAGAGGCTCATTTAGTACATGCATGTGGGTGGCTGATGTAAAAGAGACCTGCATGTTCACTAGAGTAGTAGAGATTAATGGCAGAATATCTTTTATGATATTTGTGATCTTGTTTCTTGAAGACGCAGGTGGAATGAGGACACTGTTGATGCTAAGGGCTCTGTGGAAATGTGCCCTTTCATGCTGGCAAGTCCTCATGGATTCTGAGCCAAGGCTGCTTTGAGGCAACCTGGGGCCCCAGAAGGATCTGAGAAGTCAGTTAGTTCATCTGCTGTGAACTTCAAGTCAGAAGAGAGGGATTCAATTGCAAACCTTTTTTAAAAAAATTAACAAGATAGGGAAAACATTGGAAGATCTGAAAATATGTTAAGTGTTGACCCTTAGAGTAAGATGTCACGATCAGCTAGTACAGGGAGGCTATGTTAAAGAGAAACTTGCATGAAACCAGTTAAAAATAAAGAAAATACTTTATTAAACCTGGCTGGTGGAGCTCAGTGGAGCTCGGGCTGTGAACCAAAGTGCTGCCAGTTTGAATCCCAGTCAGGGCACATGCCTGGGTTGCAGGTCAGGTCCCCAGTGGGGTCCATGTGAGAAGCAACCACACATTTATATTTCTCACCCTCTCTTTCTCCCTCCCTTCCACTCTCTCTAAATGAATACATAAAATCTAAAAAAAAAAAGACTTTATTAAGACAGTGCAATAGCACAGTGAGAGAGGACTCAACACCCCTGATACAAAGGCTGCAAGCTTTTACAACAGAAGGAGCCATGGGAATGTGTGTTTGGTAGTTGACTTTAGACAAAGAAAAGCAAAACTTTGCGTAAAACCTTAACAGGAGGTCCTTTTGTATTTTGGCTGGGAAGTTCTTCAATTTAGGTAGGTTTCTGCTCTTCTCAGAGATTGGAACACTACAAAGATTAAAAATCAAAGTAATGGGCCTGGTATTTGAGACAGATATTCTTTGGTTCGTAACACTGGTAAGAGGATTCCAAAACCACTTAGGTATGATTTAAAAGACAAGATAAAAATTGGCAATAACCAAATTGCAATTACATTTTTAGCAAAATGGTCTTAAAGAAGACAGGTTTTAGAGGCGTATAGTAAGAAAGAACCTGTGTTAAGATTCCTGACTCTGAGGGAACATTAGGGCCTCTAAGTCATAACACAAATGCCTTCTTCACAGTGGAGGGACCTGTGACTAAATCTCTTTCAGCCAAGCCACAGTTTGCATGTCCTTCATTTCCTGCAATTTATAAAGAAATGTCAGTTCCTACCAACGTAGGCACAAGTACAAAATAGCTGAGAGTCCTTGAACAGAGCCAGGATTGCATCTCCCAGGATGCTACACTTTTACATGGCTCTGCAGTCACCTTTTATTGTATTTGTTTGTTCAAACACCATTCAAACAAAGGCATTCTATATCCTACAACATGTCTGCTGTAATTTGCATTGTCATGTTAGTTACTGAGGAGAAGGGGAAATAACATTCAGCACATAGTTTTCTCTGATGCAGGTTTTTGTGTAAAATCTAACATGGGAGTTTTAACAGTCTCTTGGTGTTAGGATGCTTCACCCTCACACCACACCTGCAGTAACCCTAGTTTTGGGTGGTGCCCTGTTCTCCAAGAAATACCAATAGAAATCTCAGGTCAATATTGGCTTCATAAAGAATGAGGTTATTTTTAATTCTGAGGCCATCAGTCTGAACTAGGACATTTGAACCAAAGCTTTTTTTGGAATTACAAATGGTTCCAATTATAGTCTATTAATAAAAGGGACAAAGTCATGCTAAACTTATGAAAATAAACCTACTGCCATGTAAATAAGAATACTCAAGAAGATATTAGAATTTAGGGGAAGAAGTGAAACAGAGAGAAAGGGATCAGTGTCACTACCCACATAGGAGGCTTTTACCTAATTCCTGTTGTCCACACAGTGTCCAGGTGCTCTCCACATGACCCCTGGAAAAGGACAGAGCTTGAATTTCTGAAAGTTCATCACATGCTCCCACTGGTCATCACATGATTACTGCCCATCCTCTGAGGAACACGGTGTCTCCTGCAGGGTAAAGATGGTGCATCTGAGACCAACCAAAGGCACGACCTGCTGTAAAATGTGGCCTTAAGTCAACAAAAATGACAATGTCAGCTTTTATTATTTAACATTTCTTGACTGAATGCAAGTCTTCTAAAAATATTCCCCTTTCACAACTAATCTATTTGAGAACTGCAATGGATTTATTCAGAGTTTAATAACAGGTGAAGAGAGAAGTGTTATTTATATTTAACACCAAATTTGAAGGGCTCACTTTTAAAGGAACTCTGGGTTTGCTGCCATCACGCTGATAATCCCCACATCCTTTCTCCTGACAAGGTCTATGGTGAAGGTTCTGTAGACACAGGACAGCTTCATCCTCTTAAAGAGCCGCAGGGTCTCACTGTTGTGAAACCCTCAGTGGAGCTCACAACTGTGTAGCAACCAGCAGCACAGTGTCCTTACACTCTGTGACTGTGGGGTTGCAGGCTAGAGCGTTGGCACTCTCACAGGGTCTGTGGAGAAACAGAGGGTGTGAGAGGTAGAGAGTGGGCATGGCACCGGGGGCCACCATGCAACTTCTGACATCTCAGCCACTCACAGTCCACAGTTAAGTTTGAAAAGGTCACCTGAGGATGATCTTCACCTCTGCAGAAAAGTGATTGCCTTTATTGAGGTGACCACATGTAAAGAGAGGGCTGGAACTTGTCTTTGACCTCATTATTTGCCCACTGCATGAGATTGTACATAAAAAACCTTAGAGCTCCTCCAAAAATAATCTAGATTAAATAAATGAACTCAGCAAAATAGCAGAATACAAAATTAATATTCTAAAATTGGTAATAAGGCTATAGAGCAATTATAAACTATCAGAAAAGGAAAGTATAAAATACCCATTTGCTATTGCAACAATAGAAACAACAGGAAAAATATTAAGGTAACTAGAAAAAATGTAACCAAGGTGGTAGATACCTTTACTGTGTAAACTAAAGGACATTGAGAAAGAAAGATACAAATAACAGTAAGTGTATACCATGTTCATGTAATGGGAGAATTAACATGATGTAAATGTCCAGACTACCCAGAGCAATCTGGGTTTAGGTTTAATGCAATTCTTATCACAAGAACAATGGCATCTTTCACAGTTCTAGACCATATATTCTAAAAATGTGTATAGAACCAAAAGTGAAAAAACCCAAATGGCTTTAGAAAGCTTGAGGAAAAAAGAACAAAGTTGGGGATATTACAATACCTGAAATGAAACTATAGTACAAGGGCATTTTAATCAAAACAGGGATGTACTGTCATAGGAGGAGACAGATAAATTAATGAAACAGAAGGGAGAGCCCATAAATTAACCCACACTTATGTGAACAACTAATATCTAATAAAGGAGATGAAAGCATACATTGGAGTAAAAATAGACCTTTAAAAAAACAGTGTTGGGAAAATGAACAGGTACATGCAACAAAATGAAAATAAGTCACCAACTTAGACTGCAGAAAATAAACTCAAAATGGATAAAAGACTTTAGTTGAAAGTTGCAAGACCATAAAAACCCTAGAAAAAAATATAGACAGTAAAATGTCAGATATCTCCATAGCAGTGTTTTCTCTGATATGTCTCATAGGGTAAAGAAAAGAAAGAGAAATCAACAAATGGAAGAACATCAAATGGATACCCTTGTGTTCAGCAAAAAAAAAAAAAATCAACAAATTGAAAAGAGAACCCACTGTATGGATAAACATATTAGGCAATAATATATTGGATCAATTTTCAAACTTCATAAAAGTTTATGTACCTCAAGACTTCTGGCCAAGATGGAGGTGTAGGTAGACAAACTGTGCCTCCTCGCATGACAAAAATAAGGACAACAACAATTTGACAACAACAATTTAACAACAAACAAACAAACAAAAAAAACATCCAGTACTGACAGAAAATTGAACTGTATAGAAGTTGGACAACCAAAGAGTTAAAGTAGACACATCCATCCAGACCAATGAGAGAAGTGTAGTCAGGAGCTGAGACAGAGAGGGCTTGGGGAAGGGTGACTGGTGGACTAACAGTCAAGGCTGCATTAGGTGGACCTGAGGCATGCAAAACAGCAATTGGAAGATCCAAGGTGGCAGCAGATTGTGGAGGGGCACAATGAGTCCAGTCCCACATTCGCATGCAGACAAACCAGGAGAAACAGGGGAGGGTGATAGACCACGCAGCCTAGGGTACCAGCTCAGGGAAAGAAAACCTCAAAACGCTGATTGAAAATACCTGTGGGGGTTGAGGTTCTGGGAGAAACTCCCAGCCTCACAGGGGAGTTTGTTGGAGAGACCCGCAGGATCTCAGGATGTACACAAACCTACCTACATGGGAATCAGCACCAGAAGGGTCCAATTTGTTTGTGGGAAGTGGGGGAAGTGACTGAAATCTGGCAGAGAGTGAAGCAAGCACCATTGTTCCCTGTGGGACTCCTGCCCCACATACAGCATCCCAACCCAGTGATTGGATTGTCTTGCCCTGGTGAACACCTAAGGATCTGCCACTACCTATGTAACAAGCCTGACAAGACCCCCCCCCCAAAAAAAAAGGCCCAAATGAAAAAACACATCAAAGCTCCAGAAAAAATACCACTGAATGACAAAGAGATAGCCATCCTATCAGATGCACAGTTCAAAACACTGGTAATCAGGATACTCATAGAATTGGTTGAATCTGGTCACAAATTAGATGAAAAGATAAAGGCTACACTAAGGGAAATAAAGGAAAATGTACAGAGAACCAATAGTGATGGGAAGGAAACTGGGACACAAATTAATGGAGTGGACCAGAAGGAAGAAAGAAACATAAAATTAGAAAAGGATGAAGAAACAAGAATTCAAAAAAATAAGGAGAGGCTTAGAAACCTCCAGGACATATTTAAGCATTCTAAAATCTAAATTATAGGGGTTCAGAAGGAGAAAAGGAAGATCAACAAGTGGAAAAGTTATTTGAACAAATAATAAAGGAGAAATTCTCCATTCTGGCTAAGTAAATAGTCGAGGAAACTCAGAGAGTACCAAAGAAGTTGGAGCCAAGGAGGAACACACCAAGGCACATCATAATTACATTGGCCTAGATTAAAATGAAGGAAAGAATCCTAGAAGCAGCAAGAGATAAGGAGACAGTTACCTACAAAGGAGTTCCCATAAGACTGTCAATTGATTTCTCAGCAGAGACTTCACAGGCAAGAAGGGGCTGGAAAGGAGTATTCCAAGTTATGAAAGGCAAGGACCTACATGCAAGATTGCTCTATCCAGCAAAGCTTTCATTGAGAATGGAAGGGCAGATGAAATGCTTCTCAGATAAGGTCAAGTTGAGGGGGTTCATCATCACCAAGCCCTTATTATATGAAATGTTAAAGGGACTTATCTAAGAAGAAGATGGAAAATATGAACAGTAAAAAGACAGCAAACTCACAGTTATTAACAACCACACCTAAAACAAAAACAAAAACAAACTGAGCACACATCTAGAACAGGAACAGAACCACAGAAATGGAGATCACATGGAAGGTTATCAAGAGGGGAGTGGGAGGAGCAGAGAGTGGGAAAAGGTACAGAGAATAAGTAGCATACATGGTAGGTAGAAAATAGAGGGGCAGGGTACAAATAGGATGGGAAATGTAGAAGCCGAGAACTTATAAGTATGACACATGGACATGAACTGAAGCAGGGGAATGTGGATGGGAGAGGGTGTGCAGGGTAGAGGGGAGTGGAGAGGGGGAATGGGACAACTGTAACAGCATAATCAATAAAATACATTAAAGAAAGGAATTTATACACCTCAACACCAGGAAGAGAAACAATTTAAAAATGTTCAAAGGTTCTGAATAGACACTTCTCCAAAGAGGACGTGCAGATGGCTGATAGACATACAGTCATCCCTGGCTATATCACGGTTCACTTATTGTGGCTTCACTGTACCATAGGTTTTTTAAAGTCCACAATATAGTGAAGCCACAATAAGTAAACCATGATATAGTGAGGGACAATGGTATACTTCACTGATGAGTACCAATATAGAACTTTACATGTTAAAATTACATAGGTTTAAGAGTGTAGAAAGTGTTTAAGAGCATATGAAGTGTATATAAGAGTGTGGGAAATATTTATAGGAGAGTGGGAAGGGTTTATAAAGCCTTAAATATATATAAATAATAAAATAAATATAACACTGTTACTTCATGGAATTTCACCTTTGTGGGGGTCTCTGGAATGTAACTCCTGTGATAGGTGAGGGATCACTGTATAAAAAAAGGCTCAGTGTGAGTATGCAAATGGGTGTGGGGTTCAGGAGAGTAGCACACGTCTTATTGCTGCAGCAGTTTGTGGACCTCTGTGGGAAGAGATAGCACATGCAGACAGAAAAGCAAACTCAGTGTGGTCTCCCTGTAGCAGGTCATTGTCCTGTCTCCTCATGACAAAGGAGAGGAGAGGGTGGGCCTTTGAATGTTCCCAGGTCCTTCCAGCAGTGATTGTGGTGGGATTAGATAAAAGGGCTGTGCCATTGAAGATGCATTCTCAAATTGCTAACTTGACTCACCAGCATAGGGTCTCCTGATAAAAGAACGCAGAAGAAGAGGAGGAACAGGACCAGGAGGGCATGGCAGCTTCTCAGGTAAAAGATGTGTTCTAGGTCAGGGGCTGTGGTAACTATTCCTCTTAATATGATTAGATTAAGAACTACCAACAATTACTTATTTTTTATTTGATGTTCTTGGATAGTGAAGTTGGTTTAATCTACTTCTTTCTGTTTCTTTTTGTGATTCTCAAGGGGAATAGTTTATGTATGGTAGTTCCCTCTTTGTCCCAGGGCCTTCTGTGCATTCTCTTTATCTAGGCTGCCTAAGGTCAAGATTTCCTGCCTTTACTCAATAATCTTCAAACACTGAACTCATCTCCTCTGTGGTAGGTCAACCTTGGACAGCAGTTGTGTGCAATGTATTTGCTGGGATGGGCTCAGAGGCTCAGGCACTGGTGGAGCAGGGATATATATATGGTTAAGTTCATATAGCTCAAACGTCACCTCTGCAAATCAGAGGTAAGAAAATGCAGATTTTCCAGTGAGAATCACTCTGAATGTTCTGAAAAAGAACAGTATAGAGTAGAAAAGACTTTGTCACTCAATTGATAAGAAAGTTTTGCTGTTCAAATATACAATTAGTGTACTGAACAGGAGAGGCACATGGGGATTGACATGGAAAAACTGAATGTTTACTTATGATTAGGTTCATATAATGAGTTTTCTTATTTATGTATTTCACCAGTAGTGTTTCACCAATAAGGGCATGTCCTTCTGCGCGACTCAGTCACTAAATACCCATTGATCCAGTCTACCTGATAGTCACTTGACTGAGATGCTCACTTCAGTGTAGAGTTCACAGTTTTTCCTTTATCATTAACAAGAGTCTAGCAGGGAATTATTGAGGGATGTAAAAAAACTATCACATTTCATTTGGATACTTTTGTTGCCTTTTTTACTTCTGATTGCTTTGGAAAATGAAGGCCCTATATTTATTTTATAGAGATCATTGGCTTTTGACATGAAGAATGTAATCAGTGAGGCCTTGTTCCTGTACAATTTTGTTATATTGCACATTCATATCACAGACATTCTCTACATTATCACTTTTCATATTTTCATGTAAATTTACAAGAATCATATTATAAATGTATGTTTAATTTGGTTCAGTTGGTAAGATGTACCTCTTCACAAATGACACAGAAACATTTTCAAAGAAATAAAACACTAAGAAACAATAGCTCTAACTTCTTTCCCATCATTATGTTTATATTTCTTTATTGTGTTTAGAAAACACAAAGGGTATCTTTCATGTAGAGATTCACCACATTTAGAGAATCACACCATAATCTAGATTACATTGATATCGAAATTCTGTGTTCTATTACTTTTTATTTGTACCTAATTTCTATATATATGAGTATGTCTGGCTATGTGCATAAAATGTTAACAATTGAGTTGATTTGTCTGTTTACTCTCTGAAGATGTTTTCATTGTTCTCAGTTACAAACAGAGCAGTGATCATCCATGAGGTGTCTATGTGCAGTTGCCTGTGTTTTTTAAAAAGTTGTATGTCAAGTTTGGAGTAAAGCTCAAGGTCTGTCTTTTACTGTATGTTTTAGAAAATATTCTCATATCAAGAATAATCTTGTTCTCATAGTACCTATAATAAATTTTCAAATAACATGTGGCTGCTATGTTTCTTACTCCTTGGGAAACATAAATTTTATAAAATTCATTCCACCCAGAATCATGTGTGACTTTTTTTCTTTGTCTTCCTTTTTGTGCCATTCAGAAGTATGACACATGTACCAGCAAACATAGTTTCATTACTAAACAGTGAGCTTGTCCCTGCCAGCCAACATGGAGGTTTAGGTAGACAAGTTTTGCTTCCTTGCACACACCAAAAAAGGGTAACAACCAATTGAAAACAACAAACTACCCAAAGTGCCCAAAGATGGAACTGCATGGAGTGTGACAGCCAAGGAGTTAAAGAAGAAACATTCATCCAGACTAATAGGAGGGACAGATATGTAGAGTCAGTGCAGAGATGACTCACAGGAAGCTGGCAGCTGGCATACCAGGAGTGTGAGGCAGCAGCTGGAGGACTGGGGAGGTGAGGCAACAGTTGGTAGACCTGATGGTTCTACATTGCCATGCAGATAAACCAGGAGAACAACACGGCAGTGAGAGAGACAGCACAATCCAAAGTTCAAGTGCGGGAAACTGAAGCCACAAAACCTCTGCCTATAAAAACTTGTGAGGTTTGCAGCAGCAGGAGAACTCTGAGTCTCATAGAAAATTCTGTTTCAGCGATTCTAGGATGTACACAAGAGCACTCACCATGGAATTAGCACCAGAAAGGGCAGTTTGCTTGAGGGTGGTGAGAGAATTGACTGAAAGCTGAGTGAGAGGTGAGCAAGCAGGATTGTTCCCTCTATGACCCATCCCCCATAAACAGCACCACAACACAGCAAAGTGGGTAGTCCTGCCCTGGCAAACACCTAAGGCCCTAGGAATGTAACAGGTACAATGAGACAGAGATATATGTCCCAAATGAAAAGAACAGATCAACGTTCCAGCAAAAGATGCCTGGCTGCTGTGGTTATGGGATGGACTACCAGCCTGTCACTAAACAGTTTCTGGTTTAATATTATGTTATGGCACATGTCTGTGTTGCTGGCCAGGTCCCCAGTATGGGGCATGCTAGAGGCAACCACACATTGAAGTTTCCCTTACTCTCTTCCTCCCTCCCGCCCTCCCCATTCTCTAAAAATATATAAACATTGTTTAAGAAATGAACTATGCACCAAAGGGGTAGCAACCACTGCATGCATAGTTCAAGGTACTGGTAATCAGGGTGCTCATAGAAATTATTGAGTAGAGCTACAAAATAAAGTAGGAATTACAGGCTCTACAAAATAAAATACAGAAACATACACAGGGAACCAACAGGGAAAGGAAGGAAACCAGGACTCAAATCAATAATTTGGACCAGAAGGAAGCAATAATTTTCAACGAGGATAGAAAGAAGTAATGAGAGTTTTTTAAAAATGAGGAGAGGCTGAGTAACCTCTACAACAACTTTAAGCCTTCCAACATTCTAATCATAGGGGTGCCAGTAGGAGAAGAGGAAGAGATGAAATGAAAAATTGATTTGAAAAATAATGAAGAAAAGTTTCTGTGTCTGGTGAAGGAAAGAGATGTGCAAGAAAGGAAGCTCTCAGAGTCTCAAAGAAGCTGCACCCAAGTTGGAACACACTGAGACACATCACAATTCCATTACCCAAATTAAAGGTTAGGAAAGAATCATAAACCCAGCAACACAAAAGGAGAGTGACCTATAAAGTTGTTCCCATAAGAGGAGCAACAGATTTGTTGAAAGAAACCTTGCAGACAAGAAGGGGCTGAAAACAAGTATTCAGTCATGTAAGGCAGGGACCTACATCCAAGATTAATCTAACCAGCAAAGCTATCATTTCAAATGGAAGGAAAAAACAAGTGCCTCCCACATTAGGTCAACTTAAAGGAGTTCATCATCACCAACCCCTTATACAAAATGTTCAAGGGACATAATCTATGAAAAAGAAGATGGTAAAAATGCAAATGGTGAAATGACAATAAACTCACAGTATTAAAAACTGAGCCAATAAAGTAAAAATGAAAGAAACACACAATAAGAAAACAACTAGAAGATGAACAAGTTCACCAGACTAGAGATCATATGGAGGTTGAAAAAGGGGTGGGAGTGAGAGGAGAATGGGGAGAAGGTACAGGGAAGAAGTATAAATGGTGGGTACAAAATAAGGGGGATTTAAAATAGTATAAGAAATGGAGAAGTCATAGAAGTTATTTGTATGACCCATGGACATGAATTTAGGAAATTATAGAGCAGGGAGTTTGTAGGGTGGAGGGGGAAGACGGGAGAAAACTGGGACAATTACAAGAGAATTATCAATAAAACATATTTAACCAAGTGAGCTTCTGAAAACTGTGGAAACACAGGCCTCATCCACAAGTCTTAAATCAAAATCTGTATTTTAACAAAACTACATTTTTGTTGCCTGAATGAAACCTAAAGAAGTTACACTTTTGACTCACCATGCCTTTTGTATCTGAGAAGTATACACAGCTGATTCTGTGTGATACAAATACAACACTCAACAATCCATACATCTTTGTGTGTTCCTTCATTTTAAGTTTATTTTCCTGAAAAGTAATGTTTTTGCAGTGGATTTTGTAGACATCTATTATCCTCACTAGTCAGTGTTACAAGTACATTAGAGTGTTAGAGGGTCAAAATGGCCTTACTGAATGATGCTGGATATCTCCTAGGTCAAAACCACTTCTCACATTTTTCATGTTAGATGACACTGAGAACTGTGCAGGTGTCTCCTTGATAAATTTGTCTGTCTGTCTGTCTGTCTGTCTGTCTGTCTGTCTCTCTCTCTCTCTCTCTCTCTCTCTCTCTCTTTTTCCAGCAGTCCTTGTTCTTCAAGGACGTGTCAGTAGATTTCTCTTGAGAGGAATGGGAATGTCTGGACCCAGCCCAGCGGAAGTTGTACTCAGATGTTATGATGGAGAATTACAGCAACCTGGTCTCCTTAGGTGAGGTTGACTTCCTTCACATTTCCTACTCCACCCACAGGATTTTCTTTATATAGCATCTTTGGCAGACTTGACTTTGTCTAGTAGGCTTTTAGATTTATGATCACAAGGGAGAACTTGGAGGTTATCGTGTGTAGAAAATAAAGACTTGGAGAACTATGGTTCTTAGGAACCTACTGAACAATTCATGTATTGTTAGAACACTTCAGGTCCTATCAGGAAACAGGATTTTGGAAAATGATCTTCTAGAATATTTTAATTTCCCTACAGTGTTCTTACCTGAGTGCAACGTGGATTGGAAATGGGGAATCTTTAAAAAATAGCAATATTTATTTTGTACACAGGTCTTGCTGTTTCTAAGCCAGTGCTGGTCACTTTTTTGGAGCAAATGGAGGACTGGGATGTTTTCAGAAAAAAAAAATATTAACATCCTTCCCCCCAGGTAGGTGAAAGGCAGATGCAGATGTCGCCAATTGAGTAACACAAAGGTTTCAGTGGAAGATGGACATTCAAGTGTGGTTTGGGAAGCTGTGCTTCAATGGAAAGGATTTGGAAAAGCCTGGCTTATTTCTGTGGCAGTCATAGAGGGCCAGCTGGTTCCCAACAGTATCCTGTGCTCCTACATGCTTTAAGAATTCTCTTTTGACTCCAGTGACCTCTGTTATCATACTAGCAGTGCCGGCCAAAGCCTTCTCTCTCTAAAAATGTATATATATATATATATATACAATCTTTACAAAAAAGTGTGCAGTGTATATAATTAAGTTATTTTTGGACTGTGAGGGCCACCATGGCCTGTCTCCTCTTGCATTGCTTTGCGGACATGGAAACTCTGTGCATGTTGCTGAAAAATTGGATATGAAGCCTTTTTCTCTTTTTAAAGTTTTTAAAAATATTTATGTATTTATGTATGTATGCATTTATTTATTTATTTATTTAGCCAAGAACACAGTTCATGAAGGAAGTGGTTGAGATCCTGGAATTTGTCACAGAAATCCCAGAAGCCCTGGGGACAGGTGAAATGTGTTCTGGCTCATAATTTTTAACTCTCTAGGGGTTGCAAACAAGTCCCTGCAAAGTTTATACTCAGTGATTTTCTTGTAGCACAATGCACCTTTCCAACATGAGATAATCTACTTTTCTGTTTCACATCAAAATGTCTTTGTGCTGGTGCAACTGTACCACAGATTCTTGATCCATTCATTTACTCCTGGGCACATAGGTTGCTTCCATCATTTGTCCATTGTAAATTGTGCTGCTATGAGCATTGGGGTGCACCACAATGATCATAGCAGCACCTTGGGATGAATATGTGTGTCAGGGTTCTTAGGGTAGAAGGAGCTCCTAACATTTGGGACAGCATGGATGAATCTATAGAGCTTTATGGTTATGAAATAAGTCAGGTAGTAAAAGACAAATACCATATGATCACACCTGCAAGAGGAAACTAGTCAACAAAAAGAACAAGAAGCAACATATAACCAGAAATATGGAAATGAAGAATAAACTGATAGTAACCAGAGGGGAGTTGGGAGGGCATGATGGGGGCAAAGGGGAATAGGACTTTCAGGAGCATGTATAAAGGACGCATGGAAAAAACTAAAGTGGATAGGATCAATGTGGGGAAGTAGGTATGACTGTGTTGGGGGGCTGACAGTGGAAACTGGAGACAACTGTACTTGAATAACAACAAAAAATGTGGAAAGAACATGTCCTTTTAGTTTGTCTGGGCCACTGAGTGAGAAGTATACAACATGCAGGGGCATATCCAGCCTGTTTGAGAGATTTAGGAGAGTCTGCACCAGGAGGCAAGAGGGGACATTTGCATGGAAAAGCCACTGGACATGACTTGGGTGAATTCTAATGTGTTGTGGGTCAAGACCTCAAGGAATCAGTAGGACAGGGCTATAGCATTAGCCAGGTAGGTGGGGACTCAGATATACCACCTTCTAGCTCTATTGTGGGGAGGGCTCAGCAGGGAAGAATGGCCTCAGATGGTTTTGTTGTGGGAGAATGCCCCTACTCCCACCTTAGCCCTGAAGCCAGACAGTTGAGTCCCTCCCTGAATGTCCCTAGCACCTTTCAATCTGCTGCCCCAAGGCTGAAAGTCAGAGGTTGTGAGTCCCTGTAAGTCTGTGTCAGGCCCTTTAAGAGAAAGACTTGGACTCTAGCATCTCTAAGTCTCAGTCATTATCACTGCTGGTTTTCCGGGGTGATTTCTTTTATATGATAAATTCCCCAAACTTTGTTACTAGAGTTTTTAGTTTTTTTACATAGTAGGAAAATAAATGATAGGTTTAAGATCAGTACTTAAGACATTGTGGGATGTGGAGGGGCTCCACGCTCAGAGCCCCATCTGTCAGTCATGGATTAAAACGAAACTACCAAGACATGATCTGCTTGGGGAGGAGAGGTGACCAGTCTCTCAAAGGAGAAGGGCCAAGAGCCCTTTCCTCAATGGCTTTTATTAGGTTCAAAATACACAGGAATACAGGTAAAGCTCATCAATCAATGTCAGGCAGCTAAGATCAAATAATAGATAACATTTCAATGAACTCTAAGGGTTTAATTGAGTCGGTCTGTCAGCTAAGGGGTTACAAAACTTTGAGAGACAAACTCATTTCCTCCTCAGAACCTTATCATTTGAATGAGAGTGCTCTTAGCAAAGCAGGTTTCACAGGACTTTACAAATTCTTTCTTATGCAGGATCACCTGGGGAGCTGCTCTGGCCAGCACAGGGCTGGGTTGCCTGTCCTCATAGTTTCAGGCTTAAGTGGATTAGAACCAGGAAGCCAGAGATAAGGAAAACTTCTCCCAGACAGATTGGGGACTCAGGCTATGTCAGAATAGCCTGGGGGCGAGAGTCCATTAGCTCCTCTTTGCTGCAGCTCCCCTGAGTCCTTCCTTGGGGGCCTTCCAAGTGGTCCTGCCTGGCTTAGGCCACTCCTCTCTTGATGGAATCTTACTCATCATTGGCTAACCAACCAAGCATTGAGGGCCTGTTATGGATGAAGCAGAAGCAGTGCTCCTGCCCGGGAGATAAGCTTTGTCTCCTTAGTGGCTTACAGTCTGAAAGCCGCTCACTCAGCCTAGTCATGGGGGCTTATAATTCCTGAAACCAGGCAGAACAGTTCCCAACAGTGAAACTCAATTCAAATATGAATGAGCCATACATCAATTGTCATTGAATATAAGTGTGTATTCACCCAGTTTTTTTTTTCCTTACACTGTTCATGACATCTCTTGTTTCTTTCTGTGCTTGTTTAATGGTCAATAGCTGTTTGCTCCTTTGTGTTACAGAAACAGTCTTCATTTTATATCTGTCCATGGCTGAATTCCCAGTTGGGGTCCATTCCTTGGTTGTGAGCTAGGTCCCCAGCAGGGGTTGCATGTGAGGCCACCAAACATTGATGTTTCTCAACCCCCTCTCCCCTCAGACTAAAAATAAATAAATAAAATATTTTGAAAAAAAAAACTGTTCTAAGTTGAACGTGATTTTTGAAAAGATTTGAGCCATGCCTTCCTGTTCCTCTGTGGCAACATGTGCCTGCGTTCTGCTCTGCCATGCCATGGCCTGAAGAGGTATGCACCATCTCCTCCAGCAAGCAGCAGTGTCCTGCAGAGGAGGGCAGCAAAGGGATACCCTTCTTCCTGTGCTCAGATCATGCCACCGCTGCAACCAAGGGATCCACCCAGGGACCTGGCTATGAGCTGGACAGTGACAATGATTGCACAGTGACACCTATGGAGAAAGACCTTGTGAAAACTGACATTCAGATCACTCTTGCTGCTGGGTGCTATGGAAGAGTAGGTCCATGTTCTGGTTTGGTTGCAAAACACTTCCTAGATTTAGCAGCTGATGTTATAGATGAAGATTTTGCAGAATATACTGGTGTTGTACTGTTCAAATTTGGCAAAGGAATATTTGAAATTAAAAATGGTGACCACATTGCACAGCTCATTTGTGAATGGATTTATTATCGAGAAAAAGAGGAAGTTCAATGTTTGGACAACGCATTGTGGCAAAACTTTTGGCCAGATCTGAAACCTTACACAACATCAGAAAATTCATACCAGGGAGAAGCCCTGCGAATGTACACAGTGTGGCAAAGCCTTTAGCCAGAAGTCACACCTGACTCAACATCAGAAATTCCATACTGGATATAAGCCCTATTAATATACACAATGTGGTAAAGCCTTTAGGCACCAGATAACACTTGCTAATCATCAGAAAATTCATACTGGAGAGAAGCCTTATAAATGTACACAATGTGGCAAAGCTTTTATCCAAAAATCTAACCTTACTCAATATCAGAAAATTCATACTGGAGAGTAGCCCTTTGAAGGTATCCAATGTGGGAAACCCTTTAATCACCTGAAAACTCTTACTAATCATCAGAAATTGCATACTGGAGAGACAACATATAAATGTACACAGTGCAGCAAAATGTTTAGTCAAAACTCCAACCTTACTCAACATCAGAAAATTCATACTGGAGAGATGCCCTATGAATGTACACAATGTGGGAAAGCCTTTAGGCAGCAAACACTTAGTAATCATCATAAAATTCATACAGGAGAAAAGACTTATAAATGTACACAATTTGTCAAAGCCCTTACATAGACCTCAACCTTTACTAGCCATCAGAGATTTTATACTGGTGAAAAGCCTTATATATGTAAAATATCTGGTAAAACCTTAAACATTCCTACAACTTTTCTTGGCATCAGAAAATTTATATAGGAGAACAATCTTGTAAGTGTTGAGCATGTGATGAAGCAATTTTACAGCCCTCAAACCTTAACATCAAATAATTCATACCAAAGGGATGCCTTATACGTGTACCCTGTTTGGTGTATGTTTTAACCAGTCCTCATTGCTTATTCTTCATAAAATACATTTGTACTATAATGAAGCCTTTTCAATGTACATAATGGGATAAAGCCTTTAGCCACTTCCACCCTTACTAAACTGCCAATAATTCATACTGGACACTAGGCTTATGAATGCGAACTATGTGACTACTCTCTTTGACATCAGCTTACTCGCACTGGAGTGAAACCACACAAATTCATCTGTACAACAAGTGTTTTAGTCATCAGAGCTGCCTTACCCCATCTAAGAGACATCCATCTGGAGAAAAGCTGTAGAAATGTAGAGACTCTGGCAAGATTTTACCCTATATTCAAAATGTACCCAGCATTTAAAGCACTTTCTTTCAACATTCACTTCTTTTGTGGCATATAAGAATTCACAGTATAAAAAAAGATTGGAAGGGAAATTGTAGAAAGTGGTATAGGTGGACCTTCAGGCTCATTATATATCAAAGAAAAGCACAGTGGGGTGGATTTCTACATTCATAGAGAATGAATGACTTTTGTGAAATTACACAGTTCCTATAACGCCAAAGGATTTACCTGAAAGTGACTTGAAAGATGTAAAAATTCAGGAATGTATGTAATGAAAAAAGAGTCTCAAAATATCATAATTAAGAGTAGAAAGTTAATGATAGATTTCTGGTATTGCTCCAAATTAGAATATATAGTATAAAGAATCATCCAAAGTTGAAAAACATCAATCAGTACTTTTCAGTGTGCTTCAAAATGTCAAGAGAATGGTGTGTAGATATGCATAATTACTCAGAATTTTAACTACTGCATACTGAAAGCATTTGAAATATTTTGAAAAGGAAGTATTAAAATGATTAGTCTCTTATCAATTGATGCTACTGTAATTTTATTCCTGATTAGTGTGAAATCAGTGGGTTGATTGTTGGTTCCTTAACAACCTGTGAACTTTTGTATGTTAGGTGAGCTTCACTCATAATTACATTTGTATATAAGATTGAGGACACCATAATGCCCAGTGTATGAAAAAATGTATCTGATGTTGCTGTTTTTAGGTTACTCTGAATTTTGTTGTATGTTACAATGGAAGTCCTTCTATTTTGCATTATAGTAAGACACAGAAATGGTATAAATTTTAACTACTTTTCTAAACCTTCCTTAAAAAAAGTCAATTTGTTGAAATCCTGATGTATCTTCATCATAGTCATAATTAAATATTAGTTGATGTGGTTGGAATGAAAAAGGCATCAGCGATCTGTGAGGGACTATGGAGAGTTCATCTCAGTGCATACCACTGTTGCACATCCACGTTTGCTCAACAGTTAGCCTCCAGTTAAAAACTAAAGAAAACTGCACTATGGGATCATAATATACAAGAACAATAACACTCCCAAAAGGTTTGCACTGTCTGTGTTGAGAAATGGTAACGCAACTTTATTGTGATTCTTTATTTAGATAATGTGTGAATTTATATTTTTATTAATAAAGGTGAGTGTACTGGAATGTGTTTACATCTCTAATATTACTCAAGTTTATAGATAACACAGTGTCATTTGGTAATGCAGTTCAGTTATGGCATTAAAGTTTGTTTTCTTGGTGTCCTTAGACATTAAATAATGCGAACAATTCCCCATTATTGATATATTTTATTGTACCTAATGGACCATTCTAGTAATTACAATAGATGATATGTCCTTTTTGAAGAGTTCAGCTAAGCTACTTTATAATATTGCTGGCATTATTGATGGAATTTATTTTCTGCAACTAGGAGTCTTGAACTGCCAGTACCTTCTGCTGCAATTCCACACAGTAGATAACATCTCACAGAGTCACAGTTAAATGTCCCTTCTTGACCTGACTTCCTGGCAGCTGCTGTGAGCACCAGTCTTCCGTCTACCTGAGGTTTTCACTAAACATGGCCATTAGATAAAATCTCTGCACTCTTTACCAAGATGTTGGATTTTTGGTTTATTTTGAACAATCTAAACTTAGCTCCAGAATCCCAAAGACCTCTGCACATGACCTTGAATTAAACCACGTGTCCTGGGATCGCCTACAGTTAGTTTCCCAGCATCCAACCACATCCTCACTGTAGCCACTGCAAACCTGCTGTGTAGGTCTCCCAGGATCTTGGGAATAAAGATGTCTCTTTCAGTTTCTCTTGTGGTCTTTTATATAACTGCTGCTCACTATCCAGTACCAAAGTGCTCTGCTTAACAAATGGTAATTTAATGTTTTACTATATTTTAAAAATATTTTATTTACTTATTTTTAGAGAGAAGGGAAGAGGAGAGTAAGATAGGGAGAGAAACTTCAATGTGTGGTTGCCTCTCACATGGCCCCACTGGGGTTCTGGTCCACAACCCAGTCATGTGCCCTGGTCAAACTGGCCACCCTTCAGTTAGTAGCCCACGTGCCACCCACAGAGCTACACCAGCAGGGAAAATGCTAATTTTAAAAGTGGAGACAACTGTTCTTCAACAACAATGACATAATTTTTTTAAAGTGTACACAAGTATAACCTCAGATATGTGATTAATATTTTTTTGAAAATTACTTCAATAAAGTTTATTTTATATAGATTCACATTATCATGCAATACATCTTGAATATTCTATACTGTTACCAGCTGACATGGAGCAGGAATCAAAGACTTTAATCTGTACAAATTTTAGAATCCAGATCTGTAGTAGTGACATCTGGTTGCTTACTGAATATTCATTATCTTCTTTCTTTACTAAAAATGTGGTCATTTCTTTATCTTTATTTTACTGTTGTTCAAATACAGTGGTCTGTATTTATTCCCCACCATTCCCCTCCACCTTAGCCATCCCCACCTCCCTCCCCTAATTCCACCCACCCTTGGTTTTCTCCAAGTGTCCTTTACAGTTGTTCCTGAAAACCCTTCCTCCCTTTCTCCTCATTATCCCTTTCCACTTCCCCTCTGGTTACTGTCAGATTGTTCTTAATTTCTTTTTTTTTTCTTTTTTTTTAAGATTTTATTTATTTATCTTTAGAGGGGAAGGGAAGGAGAGAGGGAGAGAAATATCAATGTGTGGTTGCCTCTTGTGTGTCCCCTGCCAGGAACTGGCCTGCAACCCAGGCATGTGCCCTGACTGGGAATCGAACCTCAATCCTTTGGTTTGCAGGCCCGCACTCAATCCACTGAGCTACACCAGTCAGGGCAGATTGTTCTTAATTTCAATGTCTCTAAGTTCTGTTCTTTCAATTAGGACCAGGTTTTTAATCTTCATTTTGGCCACCTCCCTGTGTTTACTTCCATGTATTGTGCAGAGCTGCTATGTTGCTTGCTCTTTGTAAAGTGGACTTACATAGTGAGGGCCCTATAGAATCCACTGGCACAGTCTCCCTGTTCACCAGAGCTGAGGGCTCCACTGGTACCCTCCTTTCCATTGTGGGCAGTGTACACACTCCCATCGTAATTTAGCCTTGATTTCTTTTGCACCTTAATGGGATGGATTTACACCTAGGTCAGTCGACTAAGAGGACTGATAGCGACAACTGACCTTTCACTGCAAGTACTGTGGCACATCTACTGTTCTAGGGTCATTCCCTCAAAGCCAGACTTACGTCACTATGACTCGGGTTACCACTGAGGCTGCTTCTTCAGTTTTTACCTAAGGAGGTAGTTGGGTGGTGTTATGTTGTGAGTGAAGTTGTCTGCCAGATGTCCTAGCTTTGGGTGTCCACCTGCACTGTCACTTTTGCCCTGCTAGGTGACTTACAATGAAATACAAAAATATCTTCAGGTGGCTGCTAATTTAGATTGTCTTAGAAGTGCCCAGAAGAAGTCAAGCTGTGCAAAATGGCCTGCTGCTGATGGTATCAGGCCATGGGTCACATAGCTAGTGTTACAGAATATGCAGAAGACAGATGTGGCTTTTTGATAGATATTACACATGTCTGAAGCATGATCCTAGACGATCCAGATGTTATGGAATAACCACTGGAAAGAGCTTGGGTAAGCCTGCAGATTTGGTGGGGCAAGGTATCAGGGAGTCAGGAGAGCAGAGCTACCCGCTGTAGGCAGGTGGTAGGAGACTCAGGTATGGTGCCCATCCTACTGAGTCTCATGTTAGTGGTGGGTGTGCTTTCAGAATAGAAACAGTTACCTCTGACAGCACATCTGTCTCACGAGAGCCCCTCCAGCTCTCACCGTGATGCCAGACCACTCATTTTCTCTCTGCACGTCCAATTAATGCCACGATTCTGCAGCTCAGGGTGATTCAGTCCTTTTAATTCTATGTTCATGCCCTTTAAGAGGAACACATGGGTCTCCAGGTACCTGCCATGTCCTTCCAACAATCCCTTACTGGTTTCCACAGCCAGAGGTTATGGAGACTTGTCTTCCCACCCATGGCATGAGGGGGAGAGGGCTTTGGTGTTCAGCTGGGAACCCTCGCTCTTCAGTGGGAACTTCTGCAGCCAAGTTTTTTCTTCCAGTTTTTAAAAATCACATGGCTGGGGGTTAGTGGCAGCAACAATTTTCATATCTTTTCCCCTTCTACCTATTTCCATGTAGTCTTTTTTTTTGGTTATTTCTGGGACTTCTATTCAGCTAGAATACACGTGTTCATGAATGATGGTTGTTCTGTAGTTTAGTTGTAATTCTGATATGCTGATGGAGCATTTGAGTATAGTATGCACCTGGAATCTTGACCAGAACCCCTAGGCTTTCTTATCTTAGATTACACATATATAAGAGTGATTATACAATTGTCCTACTTCTGCTTTATTTCATTTAGCAGAATGCTCTCACAGTTCCTGTATGTTGGTACAAAGGCAACATTTTTTTCTTGTATGGTTTTATAATACATATTCCATTCTAATGTCTTTATGTATAAAATATTATTGACATCTTGATATGTTGTTAAACATCTTGATTGTTTTTGTGTATTGGCTTTGTAAATAATGGTCCAATAAACATGGGTATGGAGGTATCTCTTTTAGGTAGCAATTCACTTTTTTGGATATATTTCCTCACTGGGATGTATTGATCAAATGACTTTCCTGTATAAAGTAATCTGTCTTATGTTTACACTCATTCTGTAGTGGATTCACCATTTTACATTCCCAACAAGGGTGTGCTAGGATTCCCTTTTCCATCATCTCACCAACAATTGTCTGTGCTATTTTTGAGTACATTACTTGTAAGAATTGAAAGGTGGTATCTTTGTGTGGTTTGGGCATGAATTTTCTCCAAGAGCAAAGCTGGGAATTAGGACCATATTAGAAAAACGATTTTGTTTTGACAATATTTTCCTGACTTTTTTCTGTTCTTAATGCTACATTTTTAAAAATATTTTTAAACTGCCCTTTCTCTAGATTATGTTTTAGGGAATCCTATTTTGCATTATTTACCACAGTAATATATAGACTATTGATTAGGATTTCTTCATGGTCTGATTACATGTCAAAAATATGTGTATCATTTTCTTTCTGAATTTTAACATTAGCAGTTTTAACATTAGGACATTCAGTCTCCTACACCTATAAATTGTTCCCATCACAAAATAATAAACATATTTCTTTTATAGGTTATTTTAATTTTTCACTGCATTTAACACTTTATTTCAATAGTCCTGACTTCAAAAATGAAGGAACTGATTTGCAGGCAGGACTTCAAAAGTGTGACTGTGCTTCATCCCTGAGTCCTAAACTGAACATTGGAAAATAATTTGAGGATGCACCTGAAGTTAAAACTGAAAACCATGGCGCACTCTAAATGAAGGACATGACTCTCTGGCCATTTAACATAAGGGTCCATTTAAACTTAAACAATTCCAGTGAAATTCCTTATTATACCGATGATGTATTAGGGATGGGAAACTATACTTGTTCCTTCAGGGAGGACAGAGAAGCACAAGGACCCTGGAATAAACCTCAAAAGCCAGACATGTATTGCTAAAACGGTGGGTGTAGGCAGTTAAAAAGGGAGCGCTCATGTTCCACACAAAGTGCTATTTTGAAATATATATACTGTTGTATTGTTTCTACTTACACAAAATTGTATCATAAAACTCTCTGTAACCTGATTAATTTAAATAAAGGTTGAACCTATAAATACTTATTAGGAGAATGAAGCTCGAGAAAGCTGCTTATTTTAGGAGGAAGGCATACTTTCCAGTACAGGTCAGTAGGTACAATCAGGCACAAGGAAACAGAAGAGCTACATATTTATTCTCAGGATAAATAGAGTCAAGAAAACTATAATTCCTTCCTCTGGCCCAAGAAATAGGTCCCTGAATTACATTCTGCTTAGAAAAACTGCACATTTCTTGTTGACCAGAGTCTGATGGGTACCAACTTTTTCTACTGAATGGGGAAAATATTGAGGTGTTACAGTGGTGTTTTCCTGGAACGTGTTATGTGAGGATGACCCTACAAAGGGCTTTGAATTAGTGGTGTCTCATTGGAGGTTTATATTCATTGGCGAGTGTAATCGTCCACAGGTAGGACTTTTAAAAAAACTTTGTGTATCACTGGAATTCATGTAAAATTTATCAAGCATTGCTTGGGGGATCACATAATGGTTGGTCTTGCTATAGCACTATGTGAATATTTAAAGGATGGGTATTTTTCTTCTCATAGGCAGAGTGTTCTTATGAAGAAAAAAATGCAGTTTTCCTCCTCTCTTGTAGAGAAGTGTTTGTACTGTGTTTTTCATCCTCTATGACCCCTTTCGTTAGACTAACATGACCACGCTCACCAGCACACTAAAATCTGACACTCCTGGTCACCAAATTGTGGGATTTCCCACCACATCCAGCAGTTCTCTGGGACACCAGCTGAGCATTAATGGCTTCAGTAAGAGATTGAATCGTCATACAATTCTAAAATACATTAAATATAAATATAGTAGAGAGATTAAAAATATAATGTGTCAAAGAATCATCCAAAATTTAATTATAGGAGTATCACCATCTTTATTTTTAATGGAAATCTCACAAATACTCTAATTACGTTGAAGTGGTACAAAACAGTTCCTATGTCAAATAGACGGTCACAGAATGAATATAACCAAGGAGAAATACCTAGAGTGCACCCTGGCCTGACCCAGGGACCTCTTGACAGCTCCAGCACACAAGTCTCTGCCATCACCACGGCTGTATCCAGATGCAGCCCATAGCCTGAAGTGCTCAGCTCAGACTCCCACCCGTGGGAGCTTAGATAAAAAGCACAGGCGCATTTTGTGAGACTCCCGGAGGTAGCAATAGAGCCGAGAACGTCATGCAAATCTTCATCTGTCTGGTGTTTCCAGCTGGATACTGATTCTCTGAGTTCACATTCCTGCAAACCTGAAGCACTGAGGTCGCTACTTTGGTTGAAATACTCGCTGCTGCGCCTCTGGCAGCAGTGAGTCCAGAATACAGGTGAGAGCCCCCAAACCCTGACAAGTTCACTGCTGGGGGAGGGGCCGTTTTCTCAGAAATTCTGAGGCCTCCCGCCCGAGGTTTCTGCATCATTCTTTTGAGAATTTTCTGCTAAGAGACGTTGCCTGGGGAGATG